>CM067219.1:10506997-10706996 GCA_034190945.1 Octodonta nipae | reverse complement strand
AGAAGGGTAGGAGGTACTTAATGGTATTATTTTGGATTGTTTTATGGTTGTGCCTTATATCAGCAATGTCACGGATAGGATTGAGAAGCTTCTCCATAAGCGCGAGGTAAAAATAAGTCTACAAACCACTATCCAAAATCTAATAAGCATTACCATCTCAGAAGGATAAACATATCATTTCATCCAAGGGTGTTTATACCATCCTATGCTCGTGTATACATCGGTAAAACAGGTCGATCTATAAACGCCCGTCTATGTGAGCACAAATGTTGTTTGAAAACGGGCCTCCTTTCAAACTCCGCTGTAGCTGAACATCACGAAACGGGCCACCAAATCCTCTTCGACAGCTCCTCTGTCGTTGCCAAATCTACGTATTAATTCACCAGCATATTCCGCAAGGCCGTTGAAATTGTCAAAAATCCCAAGAATTTCAACCGAGATAAAGGTTTTGAACTTCCGCCCATGTGGCGACTCTGCATCGACATTTCAAGACAAATCTCATCAGCAAATAAATCTATTACATTACCTACTAATAAAATTCCAGGAACATATTCAAAAATATCATTACAACCATAAAACAATCCAAAATAATCTCATTAAGTACCTCCTACCCTTCTTTTACCTGAAATTTCGGGAGGCCAATTATTATTTCATCGTAATTTACAATTTTTGTGCTTCAGTGTGAGAAGTTTCAAAGTGTGTTTGTGAGAAACAGACTAAACGAATGTAGTCGCCGCAAGGTAAGTAACATTTGTATTTCTCATCCTTGAAAAAGCCCCTTATAACTGTTGGTGAAACGTCGGAAAACTTTGTTTATATGTTGGTTCATATATATAAATAAATTAATTCGAAAAACTGACGCGGACCAAATACGGAAAAAGCTAAATCAGCCACAGTGTTAACATCTTTATTATAAACATGGAGGGTCACAATTAACACATCAGAAACAATGCCACAGCATACAGTGTTTACACACGACTTTAATCAAATATAATTCTGGACATCTTGCACATTCATAGATACTATATATTCATTTTCTCATATCATGTGTCATGAACTTCATCTAACCTAACATTTTGTACTGGAAAACAATACACACACACACTCACACTTAATCAACAAATTTTTGGCCTGCACTATCGCAGTCTTCTCGTCCGGTCTCTAACCTAATCATTCTCATTCATCAAGGTATCAAAATTATGAAGCTATGAAAACATTCCTAACCGTAATTAACATACGTGTGGGGTTACACCCCACGTAACTGCCTCAATCATCTTCCCATTCGCTCTCATAGTCTACTATAAAAAAGTGGCGCTGATCGATCGTTCGTAGGAGTTCTCGTCTGGACTTAACCTCGAGTTTACCGTCGAACAGCAAGCATGAGCGCCGTTGCTGAGTTCGGCGCTGTCTTCGAACGGTGACTGCTCGTGACTGCCGAAGGAATTCTGGTTGCCTAGAAGCGGTAGTCCCAATATCAATCTTATGTTGTCGGTGGTGTGTTCAGCTTCTTTGATCTGATGGAAGATCCCCTCGGCTTTGTTCAGCATGGCGGCCATGTCGATTTTGCCTCCTAGCTCGTTAATGTGCTTGAAGAAAAATAAGTAATATTACAATATGTTTCAAAAGTAAAAAACTAATAAAAAAATAGGCATAAGCAAATTGTAAGTAGAGAACCACTTAAATTCTACCACACAATTTACAAACATCAAATACATATACAGATGAAACTCAAAAACCTTTAAAAGTAAAGAAATAAGAACACTCATATAACTTTCTAAGAAGACATGTGAACAAATCAGTTTGGCCAACCATTCGGGTTATAGTACAGCTACAGCACTCACCAACTTAAGTGATAACATTATAAAATCGCTAGATGATAAAAAATCTACTATAGTGGTATTACTGGGCTTATCTAAAGCTTTCGAACTTGTTGATCACTCGTTATTATGTGACGTATTATCATATTACGGAGTATGCGGGTTGGTTAAAAGATTTTTTAGGTCTTACCTGCAAGACAGATACCAAAAAGTACATCGAAATCGCAAATAGTAAAATCAGGAGTACCACAAGGGTCCATTTTAGGCCCCTTACTGTTTCTTATATACACGGCGGACTTGTATAAACATACTGTGTGTACCACCCAGTCTTATGCTGATGATACACAGATAAGTCTGTTTTGATTCTAGTGACTATATAAATGCGTGCAAATTAATTAACTCTGATCTATTAGCGATACAAGACTATTGTAATAGTCACAATCTTAAGATCAACCCACAAAAGTCAAAATGTTTGTTGTTCACGTCAAATAAATACTATAGTTATCTCAAAGAAAACATTACGATAAAAATGGGAAATGAATTAATTTCTATTGTAGACGAAGAAAAATTTTAGGTATCACGTTTGATCGTTACTTAAGATTTACGACGCATGTTAACCAGTTATTTAAAAAGTCATTCGTTGTTTTAAAACTACTCTATACAAACAAATCAATTTTAAACTTCAAAATGAGGAAAAAATTGTGTGAAACATTTGTTTTGCCAATCTTCTATTGCTGTTATACAGTATACTATCCGTACCTGAGTTTACAAAAAAATGAATTCAAAAAGTACAAAATACCTGTTTTAGACTTGTTTGCGCACTTCGCAAATTTGACCATATAAATCAAAAACTAATAGAGATAAACTGGTTAACAATGAAAAAGACTTGGCAATATCATTTTTGTAAATTTGTCCATCGTATTATTCACACGAGAAAACCGGATTATCTTTGGGAAAAAATAGTTTATGCCAATCAAATTCACAATAGACCTACAAGATTCAGCAACCTTTTTTATGTCCCTAGACATTCATCAGCCATGTTTCAGCGGGCTTTCTCATTTAACGCAGTTAAAATGTATAACAAAATTATTCTGAAAATTTAGATGATACAACTTTACTTGGTTTTCAAAAGAAAATTAAAAAGCTCTTGTTTAACGACACTTTTGTTTTTAAATTGTCTTAATGTAGTTTGTCAGTGTCAATACTTTCCTCCATATTGTTCAATTGCCACAATTACCTGTTTTGGTAATAAATATTTTGTGAAGAAATTTGTTTTGTTTAGGGTTGAGTGGAAGATTAGCCGTAGGCTAAATTCCGCCTTTTGTTTTGCTATGTATGTGTATACTGTATAGATTTATGTATGTGCATGCTGTATAGATATATGTATTACATAGATGAAACAATAAAGACGCTTTATATTTATTTATTTATGTTTTAACCAGCAACGACAGCCATAGGATAAACTAGGATAAAACAAAGATCTTACTGAAAGAAATAAAATTAAAAAGAGAAAACTTTAGGAAGCCTAGCTGTAAACAACGCGGAAATCGGGGCACCTTCAATTGATGTAGATTTGGGACAGAGAAATCTTTTGCTAGAAAATCATCACCAACCCGCAAATTGTCACTGCATTTTTTTGACAAACAAGAAGGATAAGAATAAACCTCAAGCTAAAATACACAGCGATTGAACACGACTCCAAACCTGTTGTTAAAACGTCTGCAAATATAGATAAGCATCATTCAGTATACAAACAATGTTTATAGAGAGGAATACTGGCTGATCATATTGTTGATCTCACTTTCTCTGAGAATATCTGTGAGAAAGAATGTCTCTACAGACAACCAGTAATCAGGCCAATTTAACAAAATTGACTTACTGCACTTTGTTCCCAATTAACAATTTCAAATACTTCTCTATTGGACGAACAACCTGAGAAGAGAAAACCCTTTAATGAACAGCACTTCTTACAGTATTGACTTGTAAGCAAGTTCCTACAAGCAAAAATTGCGATTGAGCTCCGCCCTTAAGATATCATTTCAATGCAGTCGTCCAATCAAAAATTCAGAGAAAAATTGTTGGAGCTGATGCAGCTGTTTTAGTGGTGGCAGTAAATAAATAAAGACAACTATTTTGCATCTACAGTTGCAAACCAGTTGCACAAGCAACTATTTTGCAACCGGCAGTGTATAGCGATTAACTTCACATCCACATAAGATGTCTAGTTTCCTTACACATGGTGTTACATACCTCTTTTCCACCGCATTTTTCAGACACTGTGAGCTTAACAACACAATTTCTGAACAGCAGAAGAAATTTGATAGAATGCAAAGCTGCATAATCTCTTATGATCTATGTATACTACAAACAAAAACTTTTAATTCAATTCCACAAAATTGGCTCATTCTGGTACTGAAACTTATTTGTTATTTTTATAAAATCTGACAAACAGGAATCTTTATGAATGAAGCCAACTCCACACACATAGATACTATTCCCATCAGAAGGGGTATTTTCCAGTGGGACTCTGTTAGACCACTTTTGGTTTTGCCTTGCTATGAATCAACTTTTCCATAAACTGAATTCGACTAACTTTGGGTTCAGCCTCAAAGACAACAATGGCGAAGCATTAAATATAAACCATTTGTTGTATAAGGACGACTTAATGGTCATGGCAGCTACAAAACGATAGCTTAACGGTATGCTTAAGTTAGTAGAAAAATTTTCTACTGAAGTCCATAAGCAAATTAGTCTAAAAAAACGCCGGGTTGTTAATGTAGTTAAACGCAAAATACAGCAAGGGCCCTACAAAATAAGAGATGACACCTCAAATGAATCCATGGAAGAAGGCCCCATAGAAATACCCTGTAATAAAACAATCTCAGTGAACTGAGCATTCTTTCATGAAGGACCTAATAACAAACAGCAGATTTCGAGCTTAATGAGCCTCCATTTCATGTTCAGCAGATATGAGAGAGTAAAGTAGAAAATATATGGTTAGTTGAAATATCATAAGTCTGCCACCCGCTTGCTCTTAGACTATAAGTGTGTTGATTGGAAACCATAATGATATGCAAAACTTTATGTATTGACTAAAAATTCGATTGGAAAAATCCACAAAAAGTGAATATTGAACAGTTTTCTACTAGAAATGAGCCTTGCTTTTTTCAATTAAGGAAAATGAAATTCATTTCAACTTCCCAAACAAAAAATATTCATCAAGCTTAAAATGCAATGAACAAACTTCATACAATATGTGACTTTTTAATTTAAGCTTTTTTACCACACATATAAGCATTGTTTCAAGTTTCCAAAAATATGTTTTCCAACAATAAAGTAATGAAAGCTCACATATAAAATCAATAACTATATAATTATCAATTTTACTCCATTCTATTTAAATAATTGTACCAACTCTTTTTTTCTTGTGCAGCTATTTTCAAACACGGTATTTATATTAGTTCTGACAATAAACACGAGAGGTCAGTACCAGTTCCGTTAAGGCTAGCTGCACACTAGCAACTTTTTTCAAGCAACTTTTTAGTCACAAAAATAGAACACATTATTTCTTATGACAACCCGCCCACAGTTGATTATTTAGTTGCCAGCAACTAAAAAATTCCAACACGTTCGATATTCCTGGCGACTCAATTGTTGCCGATAAAATAGAACGCACATATTCAGATCTGTTTCCGTACACTGGCGATTAAAAAGTTGCTTTTTATTTTACTGTTGCAATTTATTTTATAGAGGCAGTTAAAATATGCCTTAATATAACAAAAATAAAAGAATATAACAAAAATCTTAAAAAAAAAGTGTGAGAGTTTATTAAAAAATAGGATCAACTCGGGAAAGGAAGAATACAGAAAACGATTAGTAATTTTTGTTTAGCACACTATATATTGATATAGTGCTAGTTTATAAATACTGTATTTGAAATGAAGTAATGCATCAATATTAATTCACAAACAAAAATTTAATATATGATATTAAACTTAATTTTAAAATTAAAATCAGCCTTGGGCTAAACAATGGATGAACCCAATATTTTCAGTATTTTCCTCTTCTTTAGAACCAAAGCACAAACACATGCAGTCTATACAAAATCCATTTTAAAACCGATGTTAACTATAACTATTCAGTTGCCAGTGCGCGCTTGAAACAACAGCGGACAAATTCCACCTGACTGAATTTTTTAATCACCGAAACTAAAAAGTTGCCAGTGTGCGGCTAAGCTTAAGGTAAATTTATTTTTTATATGGTATGTGTAGATATAAATAATTAAAATTATAATATTCACTTAAGATCGATATGGCTTACGAAAATGCCGCATTTTATGCCTTACCTTCAAAATTTCGGTGAATCCGTATCTGTTACCTATGATAGTCTCTTTTTCAGTCTCCAAAATTGCTACAGGCACCAACAAATGGAAGTTCTCGCAAGGGTATCCCGTCCACAAGACCTCCCAAAATCGCATCACGTCCTCTTGACTCAATTCTCGCTTGAACCACACGAGAAGCCATCGAAAACAGAAGAACATGTTACCTGAATCGTGGGTGTCCAGATGGTTGGCAAGTTCAGGTTCGATAAAGGCAAGAAGTGTGTGAATATTACTCAGCTGCTCTTTCATGCCGGCTTGATCGATGTCAAAGTTACGATTCTAAAGAAGACATAAACAAATAATATAGATTGATAGTTATAAATCTTTGCTATAATGAAATAGATGCGAAAAAAATTACCCAGCTATGACGAAACATCATTATAGTATTATTATTTGCTTGACAAGTGTCAGAAGTGAAATTTTATTTAAACATACAGATATTAGTTATGGGCGTTATTCATCTCAATAATACGCAGAAATTGATAAATTTTATTTCTACAAATTTTCTTCGACAATTTCAACATAACTGGCTTTTAGGCGAACATATCCTAATCAAAAAGCTCCACAGTGAAGAACTATTCAGGATTTAGAAAACGCATTTTTATAAAATGACATAAATATGTAATGCAGGGCATACACGGGAGAACACTGTACTGTTTGCTCAAACTATAATATTGGGCTTGTTTACGCAGAAACAACAACAAGCAAAATGAAAAATAGAAGCCACCCCACTTTGAAGAATTTGGTGGCAGACAAAACTTTTTGCTCCAGCAAGATGGCGTTACATGGCCCACAGCACATAAAACGATTGCCCTTCTTACAGTAAGACGGCCTTCTTATTCTCCTGTACCCCCACCATTTTTTGTATAGGTTTTTGAAAAGTGATCGTCATCCTCACCCTTATTTATGCCGGCCCTGATTTTGAGGGTTATTCACCATTGCCATTTTAAAGTTTCAGATTGAGGTCTTGTCCAGGTTATTGGGTTTAGGAGTTTTGGGTTAAAAGGGTTTACTATTAAATAATTTGGTCAAGTGCGAGTTGGACTCGCATACTAAGGGTTCCGTACCACCTTCAAGATTCTAATATTCCAGTTTCAAACAAGCAGGGAAGAAGTACATTTTCTTATATTTACCCTAATATATTTTAGATTTATAAAAAATATACACTTATTTTCCACACAGATTTTTTATTTTATCTGCTACATGATTCGCTTGATTTTTATAAAAATATGTATTTAATTTTTTAATTTCGCCCCCAAAATTAACATTCAAGTTTTTTTTATATTTTCGTTAATCTATATATAAATAGGCAAAGACAAAACGATTAGGTACCATTTTCTCCTCTGTCTCTCAACCGATTTTCTTCATTTAGCCCATTAGCGGTTGAATTTACAGGGTTCTTGGAATAGAAGGTGAAGTAGAATTACAGTTATACAGGGTGGTGCAAAAAATATTATGCAGAGATGCATACACAGGGTGTCGGAAATGGAAATGCAACATTTCGTAACCCATAAGCAGTTGTACATATAGGGAAGATGAAATATAGGGTGAGAGGAATTATAGATATACATGATGATGATAAAAAATGTTAGAAAAGGAAACGATTTATAGAGTAGTCCACGAAGAGTTCCATATATATGATGATTGAAATATAGGTCGGAGTAGAATTATAGTTACAGAAGATAGTTAAAAATTTCATAAACAAAAAGATTAAATACGGTGGTTTACCGGGTGGTGCAAAGATGTTAAAAAATATTATGCCTGGTCCATGAGCAGTTGCATATACAGGGTGGTGGAAATATATGGGATGGAATTATTATAATGAGGATTTTAATAAATGTTAGAGAATTGAGCGCAATTATAGCTATACGGGGAGGTTAGAAAAAATAAATATGTAGGGTAGCCCATTAGCGGTTGAATTGTTGTCATATTAAATTAAGAATTAGGAATTTGAACACAAATAAAGTCCTGTGAATTATATCTGAAAAAAACTTGAATTTCGTTACTTAATTGTAGAAGCGAGATGTAAGACCCACATCTAGGATTTTCGAGGAAACTATCACACAGAGGTTCCGAATCTGGATCCGTTCCGTGTAATTGCTGTTCTCCCTAAAGTCCTAGGAGAGAATGTCACGATAAAATTTTCATGTTTCTTAACCTGCCAGAGATATTGACACAATTGGTCGAATTACGACCACTGGGCGACAGCTAGTATATTTTAAAATGTTCATTTTGAAAATATATATTTGTTCATAATGAACCCTTTGATTTGATTTATTACATGATGCGTTAGAAATAATTTTAATTTTATGTTTTCCATTTAATGATGTAATTTGCCCCCTAAAATTAATTTATTTTTCCAGTAAAGTTCAGGTCCTACATCCCTAATTTTTTTCAATTTTTTACGTCTTTATAGTTTCGGAGATAAAGGGGGGAATGGGTAATTTTTTTATAATTGTGTTAATATCTTTTAAATAATTTATTTAAAAAATATGAAAAAATTTTATTTGTTTTTACCATAAGGCGCCCTTTTATTTGATATATTACATGATTATATGTTAGAAACAATTTTAATTTAATATTTTCCATTTAATTGTATAATTTGCCCCCCCCCCCCAAAAAAATAATAGTAGAGGTTTGGCTTATTTTCCGGTAAAATTCAGGTGAGGCTTTATATCTCTTTTTTTCAAAATTTTACGGCTCATAGTTTTGGAGATAAGGTAGAAGAATAGGTATTTTTTTAGATTTCTGTTAATATCTTTGAAATAATTTGTTTTAAAAATATGAAAAAAAAATATTTGTTTTTACCATAACGAGCCCTTTCATTTGATATATTACATGATGTGTTAGAAACAATTCTGATAAATATTTTCCATTTAATTCTGTAATTTGCTTTCCAAAATTAATAGTAAAAGTTTCTCCTTATTTTTCAAAATTTTCGAATTTTTAGTTTTTCCCCCCAGAAGATTGGGTCACCAAAGTATAAACTGATACCAAACAACCTTTTCCGTCCAGTAGTTTAGGAGAAAATTGCTGTGATATGAAAGAGGAAGAAACCCGGAGTGATATTATACGGGTATCCGTATATTGTATATACGGAACCCTAAAAATTAAGGTCTGTGCCCTAGGTCGATTTTTTTTGTGGGCCTGTGTAATTAATCAAAAATATATTTCTTTTCTAAAAGATGAAAAGATAATAACGGCAAAATTTAACGAATTTCTAAAATTTCTTTTGAGTTATTATAAGATCTACAAATTCTATTTTAATTATATAATGCAAAATCATTTAACTTACTATCTTATTCATAAATCCTACGAAACACCAAAACGAGTCGACCTCGTTCTCCAACAGCTGCAGAATCGGGGACAGCAAATCGCTCATACCTTGCACATAGCCCAAATCGAAATTGTACATGATGTAAGTCATCAAAATATCGTTGAGCATCTGCAGATTGGCGTTGTGTTCTCCAGCGTAAAACTCCAAAGTTCTGTCTGTTCTGTTGACGTCTTTTTCGATTAGACTTTTTCTTTCCCTATAATCGGAAAAGTTGTCCTCTTGGACTCTCGTCATGCACTTCCATTGGAGTTTCATGTTGTAGTATTCGTCCTTCTTGGTCGTGACAAGTTTATGACGTTCATATTCTTTGCTGTTCCATGGATAGTAGTCGAGGAGGAACTTCCACACTTCCCGCCTCAGATTGGGGTTTATACCCTGAAAACATTTGAAAAAACATATTTACCATGGGCATCAAAGACTATCTCAAACTCAAAACACTTATAAGAATCATTTAATTGTACTAACTATATACATACTAAGCAAAATTAAGTATCCAACACTGATACTTTATAAATGTTCCATTTTTCTGATAAATAAAAGTTTATAGGTACTTTTCTACAGATTAAATAAATATACAAGAAGGGAAGCTAAAAATAACATAATAATGAAATACAAGTATTGGTTGATCAAATTGGGAACAATAAAAATGAGGCAACAAAAAATATGAAATAATAGAACGAAAACAAGAAATTTTAATGTGAGACAGCCTTACAGCCAGTATTGGCGCAATGGAAAAATTCACTTAGTTCAAACCTAATAATCAACGCACCGTTTCTTGATTTTCAAAGAGCATTTGAAACTGTCAATAGAGACTTGTTAGTCTTAAAATTAGAAAAATATGGAATACAGGAGAAAGCACTGAAATGGATTACAAGCTACTTATTTGGAAGGAGTCTAAAAACGAGATACAACAACAACGAATCTACACTGAAAGAAACAATACATGGTGTCCCAGACGGTACTGTAATGGGACCGAATTTGTTTGTAATGTACTTTAATGACTAATCAGTACATTGAAAAAAGCCCTATTCAACTTTTTGCGGACGACACATTAATCTATTTCGCTACAGATAATATAAATACAATAGTGAACACCTTAAATTTAGAAATGAAAAACGTATCAAAATGGTTAAAGAAAAATAATCTCAGCCTCAATATGGATAAAACAAAGTTCATGATAGTGAGAAACGGGTATAGCTATGTAAATGTGACGCAGCATCAAGGAATATGGGTAGGAGTCAGAATAGAACAAGTGAGTGAATGGAAATATTTGGGTGTCATGATAGACGATTGTTTAACATTCGCGAACCATGCATATATCACAAGTAAAATAGCCAAGAAAGTGAATGCCCTAGGAAAGATGAGATCAACGTTAAGTGAATGGTCCAAACTCTTAGTGTATAAGACCATAATAATGCCTCATTTTAATTTTTATCCAACGATTTTACTTCTATTTAAAAACTCTGAAATTGATATTATGGAAAAAGGCAGAACCAGGCCTTACATATAATATTGAACACTAATAGATATGCTCATATAAGGACAATGTTGGAATATGTAAACCTTCTAAGGGTTACAATGTCATCTTATCACATAAGTATTTTAACAGGTTCCAAAAAGAAGGAATTTTATGAAAATGCAATAAAATCAACAAACACAAAAATGCAATATAAAGACAAATATAATTACAAATATGAACTTGAAAACATAGATAGAGGAAGAAAACTGAAGCTAGAGCATATTAGAAAGATCAGTCCAATGCCAGAAATAAAATGGAATGAATTATGAAAAAGGCTCCCAGCTCAGCCATGAACTCACTCTTACTTGTAGCTATATTCTAAAGTTAAATAAATGAGAAGAAAAATAAATAATTTTAGAGAATGATAACAGAATGAAAATGTAAAGAAATAATACTTAGACTTTTATGAACAGGTGCACAAAGCATGTTGTTGTTAAAGGACAACAAATTAGTAAATTCACACCAAATTTACATAACTTAAAAACAATTTATGACAATTTTAGATATTAAGTAATATTCTTAGCACTTTATATTTCATTTATAAAATAACAATGAAACTGAAAAAATTGCAATTTGGGATTTGGATTTAGATAGGATCAGTGCCCCTCAGCTTGTATTTTGTCACTTGCAGTCACTTTCTCTTAGTTCAAAAACATAATCACCAAAGCTTTAGAACTGCACAATTCAAAAAATAGTCTTAGACAAAATGAATCTTCATATTTCCATTAACAAGAAAATATAAATAGATGATTTATGCATTATCAACTTTTTTTTGAAGATAGCATAGAAAGCATTAATAGAATTATAAATGAGGAGCTCCAACTCAAAACGCAGTATTCAATAAAATGAAAATTTTAAGAAAATGTAGGAATGAATACCCTTTTACAGGAAAAATCACAAGTACTGTTTTGATTTTGGGAGGAACATTTTTGAATAACCAATATTGTAAAGATGGATTATGAAAGAATTTTTGTTCTGCCCAGAGCAACCATCACAAAATAATTTAAACACATAGACATCTGCAGGAATTTTAGTTGAATACTGCATTTTGATTTGGAGCTCCTCAAATATGAAGAGAAAACTAATACATGAAACAATAAAAAACACACTACTAGTTAGCCACTATTGCATTGTCAAGAAGGATTCTGAAAAAATGAAAATCTTTTTGTTGCTGGAAAGATTTGTGCAACTTATCAGATTAAAAAATGTATTCTGTGACAAACTAATAAGTAAAGCTTTTTAATTGAAGATGAAACAAGACTTAACAATTAACTACAAGAAATCTATTTTAACAATTCCTACAGAGATTGTCATATATATTCAAAGGCATAAAAATAAACAGAAAAAACATCAATTTTTGCTGTGATTCCTGAATATCCAAACCAGATTTGTACCTGGTTCATGATTTTACACAATTTTAAATTTTAATTTACAAATGAAATAATGTCAGTAATTCAATAATTTGAGTAAGATCCGACTACTCCACCCAGAAGTCATGAGAGGTGACCAAACTTCAATAATAGATGATGCCACTAGTCATTACTTAAAATAACTGAATCTAAATAATGATTTTGAATGTCTTACAATTAATCAAGAAATTTTAAGCATTTTCTTACCCCTCTAAATATTAACGTTTTTATCGACTCTACATCTTCGATTTTGCCTTCGTTGTCCATATGGCCTCTCCACTGTTCAAAATTCAAAGGACGTAATCGAGGAAAATCTTTCCGCTTTGGCAATTCTGGCACTTTTGTCACAACTTCATAATCTCCTTGTGAATGATTCGAAGTATTTTCATATTCGGTGATGCTTTTGTTCAGATCTTCGCGTTGATTTTCGTCAATATCCCTTTGTTCGGGGCTTCGATAAACTGTCGAGATTATAACAAAATTATTATTAAAAAACTTACTTTCTACATGTTAACAAAAAAAAAAGAAAGTCATCCTTGTAAATTTTTATTTTAAATATACAATTACAGAATAGCAAGATGTTTTTAGCATATATTTGAGGTGCAAGCTGTTTTCTGAAAACTGCTTCAAAACCCATGCAACTATGGAAACCTTTTCTATCTACAGACCTCCTTATTGTCCTTAATATGAATGTGATACGAGTGTTCAGAATAGGACAATAAAGTTGGCTATTAAATGCTTGCCAAGTTTGGCTTATATTAAGTGAAAGCTACCACCAAGCACTGTCCTGATCAGCTGCCTGAGGCATTAAATTCTTCCCATGAATTCTTTGATTTTAGAGATTGTAATTTGACTTTGATAAATAATTTTCTTGGAATCTTTGACTGGACACAGATCTTAAACTCAGACGATATACATATTGATGTAAAGAGGTTTTATGACATAGTTAACCTTAGCTATTTGTTGCAAGAAGATTATCAAAGAAACCAGTTTTTCCCTCATGGTATAATGATGCCTTTAAAAAATGTGTTCTTGAAAAGAAAGTCGCTCACAAAAAATTTAAATGTACTAACAATTCAAATGACTACAACATTTTTTCTGACTTGTGATGTAATTGTAAGAGTCTTTCTGAAATTGCATACTATGAACACATAAAAAAACTGAATCGAAATAGCAAGGACTTTTGGAAATCTGTAAAGAAAAAAAACTATTCCTAAAACCTAGTGGTACACACATGAAACTTCCGATGATGGAAATATAACTATAAATTATTTTAGTGACTTTGTTCATCTGTTTACTGTGATAAAAAATGTGATATGTATGATTTTAATGTTCCTAAATCATTGTGTATTAGTACTTGTGATATTTCTGTGATTGATGTTTATACTACCATTTGTAACTTAAAAATCATTTGTCCACTGGACATGATGACATACCTGTTGTTGTGAAAGAATGTGATTTAGTTTAGCTCATATTTTTTGTATACTCTTTTCTAAATCAATTCTAAATCAATTGAAATGGGTATATATCCTGATATTTGGAAAAAATCATTTGTAACACCTATATATACAAAACTGGTGACAAGACTGTGGTTACTAATTATAGAGCAATAAGCAAAATCTTCTTAATAGTAAAGTTTTTTGTAATGATGGTAGAATCAAAAATCAAACCCAAACTTGAATCTATTTTAAATGAAAACCAACACAGTTTTGTCAAAGGTAAATAAATTGTAAGAAACCTGCTGGTTTCTGTAAAGCTTTTGACCAGGTTAATCAATTTCTAATACTAAAAAAGTTTGGAAATCTATTTGGTTTTGTAGCTATCTGATGAACAGGATCCAACAAGTAAAAATTGCAAACTTTCTTTTTTTTTTCTTCTCTGGAGTACCGTAAGGTTCACATTTAGCTCCCATTTTATTTATTATCTACATAAATGATTTAATTCAATTTCTGAAATACTCTAAGCACTTTTATATGATGATGATTTGAAAATATTGTTAACAATCAAGACTTTGGAAAACTGTCTGAAGCTGCCAGCAGATCCGAATGCACTGTCTCAATGGTGTAGATTGAATGGGATGCAATTAAATATAAGTAAGTGTTTTGTTATAAGATTTTATCTCACTAAACACATTATTCATTATAATTATTCAATTCAAAATGTTCTACTTGAAAATAAAGAAGTTGCCAAAAACCTAGGTATATATTTTGATAGTCATTTGAATTTTAACTTCCCTGTGAATCATATAACCAATAGGGCATTAAAATTATTAGGCTTTTTTAAGAGAACTCTACAGGTTTATAGCTTGCTTCAAAACTCTATTCTGCTCATATATAAGATCAGAGCTATCAGGTTGATGGAATTGGCTAAATATACTTTCGAGGTCCAAGGTAGAGGTGCCTTCTTCCTTATCTTTTTTAAAGTCCTGTTCTTCTATTTGGCTCAAAACTCTATTCTGCTCATATATAAGATCAGTTCTACAATATACATGTCAGATATGGTCTCCACATTATGCGTATTATATAGATCAAATTGAAAGGTTACAGAGAAAGTTTATTAAGTTTGTGGGCTTCAAGATGGGAATTGCAAAAGAAGACTCTGAAGTCAATTAACTTGTCATCTCTACAGGATAGAAGGTGTTATATTGATATGAGAACCTTTTATAAAATAATAAATGGTCTAATAGATACCTCTGAGCGACTGTCTATGATAAATATAAATGTCCCACAGAAAACCCTAAGAGACCACAATCTATTTGATGTCTCTTCACATAGAACAAATTATGGTGTATCATCTTCCTTAACACATTTTTCAGTGGCTGTGAATAAAGTGACAAGGGAATCCAATATTGACTTTTTTAATGACTTTGAATGTGTTTAGCTCAAATATAAAAAACTCTGTGATATTTTCCTAATTTCAGTTTCAATATATTTATTTGTAATTAACATTGTATACATTTTATTGTATTTGTTGTTTATTCTGTTATTGTAGATTTATATATATAAACTTTAAATTTATTATAAATGGATGGTCCGTAAATAAACATTCATTTATTCAAGCTTCATCAAGCTTGCATTTATACATATTAGTTGCCAGGTGATAAAATAAAATCACTCAGTAATTTTTTAAGACAGCACATATAGTAAATCTTGAATATGTTTGGTGACTGAACTTTGTAAAATTTAATAATTTCGTTTTCTTTGTGTCAAGCAAGTCAAGCAGTTATAAAATCAAGTACAAACATGGTCTGAAAATATTATACTTACCATAATCTGTTAGTTTGGCAAAAGTTTCATATGTGGCCTCATAAGGATGATCCCTGATATTCTTAAAATAATTCCAAAAAGTATGTGAATCATTATTCAACTGTAGTTCTGCAAAAGATTTGTCAAGCTGCTGCATTTCTGGATTATCAACAACAAAAAAGTGATGCTTATCTCTCTTAGTAGGCACAGTTTTCAACATGACTCGCAAAGTCTGCAATAAAGTCTCACAATTTCCGTGCTGGAATAAAAAGCTGCTCAAACATTCAGTAGCTCCATCATAAAATGTCAGCTGCCGGAATTTGTTTGCTACTCTCAAGCTTTTAATCTGATTGAAGTTCAACTTTATACACCTGACTCTACTGTGATAATCTGCAGGCAAGTTGCCACTTAATGTTCTTGTTCTTTTTTGAATGGTGTTAACGACAGCCCATTCCTGGTCTTGAAAGTCCGAATCAACGGTTACATCGTTCGGTTTCCATTCGATGAATCTCATTTGATTAGAAGACACTGATTCTGAGATGAATAGCGTCCCTATTGTATTCACATAGTTCATGTATGTGGCTGGAGCTTGCTTGAGCAGCACACCATCTTGTGCAAAAATCTCATTGTGGTCTTCTATCGAATCTACTGCATCAGCCATTGCTAAATATTGTTTAGTTAACAGAAGTGAAACTCTCTAGTCACTATAATTACAATTTCACATTAACCAATTACGTGAGCAAAAATCGACTGGCACATTTTTAAAATCTCGTGCATACTGAATGTTTTAGATTAGAATGTTAATCCTCTTATGTGCTAAAATTGGCGATGTAAAAAAGTTGAGAGCCAAGAAATGCGTAAAAAATTGTACAGAAAAATACATGAGAAATTTTTTGTTGACAATTTCTAGAAATTGATTTGACAGTGACAGGGGTACTTACTCTTCCTCTTCTGATTCTTGTTCTATTTGAAACATAACTAGAAGATTATCATATACGAACTTCATGCTTTAAAGGACCATTTCAAGATAGGGAACACGCAAGCGCGCCCGCTATGTTAAAAAGGCGGTAATATGAAAGGTTCGGGCACTTTTAATAATTTTACTGGTATTTCAGTTCTTAACCAACTTCCAGCATATTTTTTTACGTATGCTCAGTGATTATTCAATATTTTCTGTAACGTGAAATTTACGATTTTCCAAAAAGTAAGAAAAAATAGTAATACATTTGATATTCAAACAGCAATGCAAATATAGGGCTAAGTGAAATTAGTTATATAGGTGGGTTAAAAAAATGTTAAAATGAAATGTAAAACATAAGCAGTTGCATATACAGGATGGTTGAAATATAAGGTGGAATGGAATAATAGTTCTACAGGTGGATCAAAACATTTTGTATTGTATATAAGGTGGGTGAATAAGGGTGGCGTGGAATTATAGTTATACAGGGTAGATAAAAAATATTAAATAAGCATAAGGAGTTCGGACATTTGTATTATAGGGCGGAGTTACAATTACAGTTATACAAATAGTTCAAAAAATGTTAGAAGTAGTTGCATATACAGGGTGGTTGAAATAAAGCCTATAGTAAAGTAAGAAAAGAGAGTGAGAGGGGGGGGTTAATGACTGAAAAGGTTAAAGTAAATATGAAATAAATACTCCAAATTTAAAAGTCAAGATATGTCAGATAAAGTCGTTTTTTTTTAATTTTAGCAATGCAATTAAATAAAAAATGAATTGCTAGGCCTTCATTTTTATACTTTACCGTAGAAGTACTTAATTTTATTCAGTTACAGGGGTGGATAAAGTGCTATAGTCGTCCACAAGGCCAAAATGCTGGTAGAAATATTTAACGGGTATTGTAGGCTTACCTACAATACCCCGCGGGTTAAGGGGAAAAATATATCCATCTTAAGTTTAACACATAAACAAATTTATGTATCTTTATTTTCATTATCAATTTTAGACAAAATTTTCAATAAATACTTTTGAAAACCCAAATTATTTATTGTACATATCGCTCCGACATAATCCATAACATTAATGTTTTTATATAATTTCATTAAAATCGTTATATTCTACTTTCACTTTAAATTAGTAACTAACACAACTGTACTACTCATTGCAAATTAAAAATCACATTGAAATTATCGTACCGCTTCAACATATATACTTAAAGTGCTCTAATAAATGGCACACGTTCAACTAGTATTAGGACAGCTAAAGCCAACCTTCAGCGGGATTAAGGCTTTTGAGCATATCAAACCCGCTAGACTATGTTCCGGGTGTGAACGGCGTCTAAATTTGTTAAATACTCGACGTTTCGGCTCCTACTTTGGAGCCATTATCAGGACGATAAGAAAAACTAGACATAAAATATGGTCTAGTTCGAACTCGGGGCCTCAATCTGCCTATTCTCCATGTGTCACTAGATAGCTGAACCGAGTGTGAATCCCAACCGCTACCTGTATGTATACGTGTCGATCTGTTAACAGGGGATGCCACGTGATCGTCAGGTCACGCGGTGACAGGTCTCCCGGTGGCATGGGACCGTTTCAATCTGATCTTGGTCTCCATGAGATAGGAAGGCGCGTGCTATCATCACGCCGGTTAAGGTAGAGGGGTCGTTTCTCTATTTCAATAGCTTCACTAATCGTAGAGGCCCTAAATGAATTGAGGGAACCGGTATTCTACGTGCGGATAACTTGTCAGCGCGCACGCAGATTACCGGTTGCGAATCGCTTATTACTTCACTAGGAACGAACATATGATGATCCTGCTCTCCTTAAAATCAATAGAGTGTCCTGTTTGTATATGATGATATGCGAGGATCGAAGTTGGATCCTTTTTGCGTACTGATAGGGAGTGTGTACGATGATTGGTTGCCTCTATTGTTTATTTATTTATTTAAGTTGTTTAAGTATTTAGTTCGTTTTCTCTGTTGAGAATATATGTCAAAGGATATAAGAACTAACATTTTCATGACAGAATTCCGTTGGGCCGACAGATGGTGTGATTAGGCATCAAGGTTTTGAATTGTGTGGGTTGGTTTCTTATAGACCCTATGTGAGAATCTACCATTATTTAACTTCTTTAAAAATCAAGAAAAAATTACATTTTCCTTATCCCATACTCCCGATTTCATCATCTTTAAGACTTGGTTTGTAGTAAACTCGTAATGAACTGTTTTCGACTTGTGTGTTGACTGGCTAAGAACAATATCGCATGGATACAAACAACAACAGAATATGTAATGACAAAAAATTGGTAAAATATAGCCGAACATGACGCACACTAAAAATACAAATATATATCATAAATAAATTGGTATTTTTACTTTAATTGAAATCGATATACATGTATGTACGAATTTCCCCAAAACATCACTTTAGATAAACACTACTATTACTTCTACACAAAATAAACAATTGAACTGACACGTCACTTTTAATAGCGTAATAATAATTCCCCAATTTACCCACAGTAGGAACTGAACTTCCCATTTGTCACCGCTCACCGTAAACAAAAGATTAAGAACAACCAATATCAGCTATCAGCTTCGACTTGTGATGTATCGAAGATTTTTCAATTAATTTAAATAATCCAACTGGTAGGGGGAACAAGAAGGTCAACTTAAGCCAATACACAGAAATTCGATGGAATCTACGAAATAGTATTACATCAAATGTCAGTCGATGTTATTTTATCGGTACATGATGATTCCATTCGGTTAATGTTTAGTCGTTTTTGTTCTAGTTTTGTTTGTAATTAGCTGGAAATTATTTTTAGCGGGGTTATTAATACTGCGGAAGGCTAACCGCAACTTTCACCGCTCACCAAAAGTCAAGATCAAGTTTAATCCGTCAAGGTAGGTGATGGTTTTGGACATTAACCAAAATTGTACTGTTAGTGCCATGTAATGTGCTCGAAATAAGTTTTTAATTATTCTTTAAACCAGATTCTCATTTAGCAGTTACCATATTTGCTTTAGTATTCATTTTATTCGGAAATCTGTGAACTTGAAACTATTGTTGATGTTATTTTTCTTTGTTGATATTACGGACAATAATATCATTTATTCTTTTTATTCAAAGTAGTCCATGGTCATGATAATTTGTGATTTATTATGCATGGAAAATGAAATAATAAAAATACAACAACTGGTAGAAATGTTTTATATGTATACTTCCAGTTGTTTTATCTATACTCAAATTATAAATAACGTGTTTGTTTGTAGAGAGTTATCTCTGAACCACTGAATTTGTTCTTAAAATTCTTACACAAAAAGTTACACTACATTGTCCGTGAGTATAGTCTATATTTTATTCAGATTATAAGAGTTTATTTTACTTGCTCATTGGGGGTTTCTCTCCCCACTGAATGTGTTGCGTGTTATCTTTTTCTTATTTTTACAATTTTTGTGTTTGTCAAATAAAAAAACTTGACAGTGACAGCTGATTTTTGCTTTTTGATCACTTGATACTAAGGGTTCTACTATTTTCAGTTTGTAATAAATATTAACCTTAAAATGTCTTCATCACTGTGCATCAGACTTTCTAGTCTTAATAGCTCTGGAAAACTCAAATATTTTCTATTCAAAAGTCAAATATTCTCTAAAATTTCGCACTTTTGGGAAGTCTTATTAAGTCTGAACATATAACTCTTCCAAAAAGTTCAAAATTGCATAGGATATTTAAGTTTTTCAGAGTTTCCAAAGTTAATACGACTTATTGACACTTTTTAGATCTCACGAAAATTTTTAACCGACTTCCAAAAAGGAGGAGGTTATCAATTCGTCGCGTATATATATATATATATATATATATATATATATATATATATATATATATATATATATATATATATATATATATATATATATATATATATATATATATATATATATATATATATATATATCTATATATATATATATATATATATATATATATATATATATATATTAGGGATGTAATGAATGTCCGATTTTCACTATTCGCGAATACGAATGCGAGTATCAGATCAAAATTTACTTATTTTGGTTTAATCAAAAATTATAACCTAAATTGTACTTTGTAATCATTATAGAAAGCCACTCTTCTATTTTTAATATATAAATTGAAATAGCTGTGGGATCTTTGTTGTCTCACAGATGTATAAGCACAAAATTTTGTATACTAACAGCAAACCCTTACACTCAACGCTCTTTCAACAGTTAAGCTGTCATAATATTGGAGTGAACCAAAACAGTTTTTTTGATTTATGAGAGAAATTATAAGAAGTTTATTTATCTTATTTATGGACTCATTTACATATTTTTTAAATCAGTTTCAAAAACAAAGTGACGAACGAGTCTTTGTATAGGTTTAAAAGTAAAATTCTGCAAGATTGTATATTTCTGAATAAAATGAGATTGAATGCATGAGAATTGGTCAAAAAATAACTGACTTATGACGAGGTATGTTTTAACATCCTAACAGCTAATTTCTCATATTTTGGAAAATTAACTAGGCCTAAACACAAATTTCGTTCGTTGGCTATCGCTACTAATTTGAATTGACAGCTGCGAAAATGGTACTAGCTAATGACGATAAAATTTGCATCAATACTTTAAATTAGAGAGTTCTGCCATAATTTGTTGCTAGGCGATATAATAAAAAAAACATAACTTACAATTTTGTTAAGAAATTTCACCTAACACAAGGAATGTAAGAACGCAAGTACGACAGTTATGGTGCTTTTATTTCAATTTATCTAATTAATGAGGTTTCATAGTCTGTTTCCCATGTAAACACATACAAAGCATTCATTGTGTCCTTACTGGAAATTAAATTAGGACTTTTGTAGGGATTTTACAAGGTCCGATCGCTCAGTGGTTTGTTTTCGCCCACAGTCTCAGCGTGTGGCTGTCATTTTGAAGCAACTGACGACCCGAACCGCACAGAGCTCGTTTACAGCTTTGACATATGGCCTGCAGCTAGTCTGAGCCATAGATAAGAGATTTATATATGTTGTATATTTTACTACCACCCAAATACAATAAGAACCGTGAAACACCATAAACCGTTTTTTTTAGACAAAAGGACAAGTTCACTAACTATATAATGATGTCTGTGGATTTAGCAGCGCTATCCAATGAAGCAAAATTTGTTATCCGGAGATTTAAAACATACGCACCTTTATAGTGTAATAGAACAATCATTTTTTGACAGATTCTTGAACGTGACCTCCTGTTGTATCTGCAAATATTCAAGCTTTATACTTATTTTTAAAACTAGAAGTGTGACCCAAGAAAGTACCAGCATATTTTAAAGTTTGTCAAAGTTTAGATATGTCTGCAATTTCGTTTTTAAAACTGATTTAAAAAATGAAGTCAGCACTCTGAATCCATCAATTGTCGAAAACCTTTATCAGTTGCGCTCCCCTCAACTGATTAAATCTCCAGAAGATTGTATCATAATATCTTTGACAGGTTTTCGTTAAGCTAAGAATTCTTTGTCCTAGAAATCACCAGGAAACGGCGTTATATGCAGTATGACTCCTGATTTTGAGTATCTGTTAGCTAGTTTTCGCTGAAACTTCCAATTCTGGGAATTAATTTAGCCATAAAACCCTATAACATTTTATGAAACTGACATAACTTGTTTAATTTTATTTAGCAATTAAATTTTTGCCTGATTACATATACATGTCAGGATTCCAGAAGAAATGTATATATGTAGTTGACATTTATGTAATCATACAACTGTTATTTCTCATTGCAAGTACAAGTTAATACCTATCTGTTCTACCTGTAAGACTTAACTTTTGAAATCACAAGTAAGTTATACAGTGTGCAATGTTCCTAATGAGTAACATCGTAATATTTACGCTTTTCATTGTCAAACATATTCGCAAAAAATTCGCATGAATAACCGCGAATACGAATGCGAATATTAAAAAACACGCCAATATTCGCTAATGCGAATATTTGTTACATCCCTATATATATATATATATATATATATATATATATATATATATATATATATATATCCGGATTGGTGATACTTCAAATTTTAGAAAATAATTCTGTAGGTAAAGTGATGAAAATTGTGAATAAACACATGCATGCATGGAAATCGACCAATATCCCTAACATTTTGGTCGATTTTTCAAAAACTTCTTATAGATGTGTACAGTGTTTGAACATGTAAACTATTAAGGAAGATCTCTAGATGGTCTCTCTCCGCGATGTACAACATGCAGTTTTGCAGAAAATTCCAATATTTCATCGAACTGACGTAAGGGATATTTATTTCCTCATAAATATTTTAATTCCAATGTAACAGTGCGGTAATTGTAGGCATTGAAGGTTTTGATTGCGAATTTGAAAATTTTCTCTGTACATCTCAAGCATATAGGTAGTAAAGCATCGTATTTTCGGCTCCTTAAATCAATGAGTACCAAGCTCGTTTTGTTTGCATACCAGGCAAATACCTATTTAAATGAAATTTTTTCTATTTTGCGAAGACAGTACTTTTGGTGTCACCTACTCCGGGCCTAATAGAAAATTCAATGACAACCTATGTCAAGCTCTAAACTGCTATTTGGTGCGATTATACAGAGAGTGTTTAGTTACAGCAAACAAAATCACAAAGGAAAGTGATAGAAGGAATTGCATATATATGATGATTGAAATATAGGACGGAGTAGAATGATAAAGAAGGCAGTTGAAAACATTATGGTGATCTATAGGGTCATTAAAAAACTGTTATGTGGCCATAAACAAATCATTTGCAGGATGGTTGAAATATATGCTGGAGTTGAATTATATTTTTATATATTTCATAGCCCATAAGAAGTTGTATATAGTGTGGAGAGGAATTAATGTTATACAGGGTGATAATACAAAATGTTAAAAATGAAATAATGTATAGGGTAGCCCACAAAGACTTATATACGATGTTTGAAATATAGAACGGCTTTGGCTCCGTAAATATTGGATGGATTCTACTCCGTCCTATAATTTACAGAAGGCAGCTATTAAACTTATCGTTGTCTGTAGGCAGTCGTATGTACCGGATGGTTGGTACATAGTGTGGAGTGAAATTATCTATAGTTATACAGGGTTGTCAAAAAAAGTTGAAAAAAGGTTACGTAGTTCATAAGGCATAAACATCTTTTCGGCTTATTAAGTTAACGCAACTAGTACATTTTGTTCGTAAACTTTTACCTGTCAATTTAAATGGAAATGTATCATTGTGTAATGTTGGGGCTGTCGTTGTTATCTGGTCCTGTCTATTAAGGTTATACATACAAAATAAAAAATAAAGAATCTAAACTACCCGAGCTCAAAAAAACAAAAAAGTTGAAAATAAATCATTAAAAAATATATAATCGACGTCCACCTATAACTAAAAAGCTGAAAATATTTATAAAAAATACAATTCTAACAAATAAATAACACATTCAATGTTGTTAGGTACCTACCCAGAAAGTAAAAATTGTAAATATTAAAAGGTGCTCATTCTGTACAAATTAATTATCTACCAATCTAGTATATTTATGAGGTCGGTGCCAAGCAACAATCAAGTTTGATGAAGTAGTAGATAAGTACGCAATGCAGGATTTTAGATATGCTTGGCACAGACTACAAAAATATACTAGATTGGTAGGTAATTAATTTGTACAGAATGAGCACCTTTTAATGTTTACATTTTTTACTTTCTGGGTAGGTACCTAACAACATTGAATGTGTTATTTATTTGCTAGAATTATATTTTGTTATAATAATTATTTTCAGGTTTTTAGTTATAGGTGGAAGTCGGTTATATAAATTAAATATATATATATATATACATATTTTTTAATGTTTTATTCTCATCAAGAATTTCGTATTGTTGGATTCGTGTTCCTTTTTCCTAACTTCTAGAGGTCTCAAAGTTAATACCTACTAAAATCTGGATGAAATAATCATAGTTCATCACGCAAGCTTATCGGAACTAGAGAAATTACCTGTTTAACTTATTTTAAAGCGTCTGTGTGAAGGAATTGTAGGTAAATTTCACGTCAAGTTGAGTTCATCTAATATTATCCAACTTATTTAGTGATGCAAAAAACAATAGTATGAGAATTGTTTATTACAACATTGTTCTATGCTCATGAAAGTGAATATCGAAGGAAAATGTCAAATTCGAGCCTAGTTTGTTCCAAAGCTTTTACAGAAATCTGGTACATCTGGTGTAGTTTTTAAGCCGAAGCCGATGCTGAAGGGTTTAATTTAGTAAAAAAAGCAATAATACTAACTAAAAACCAGAACAATATCGTTGCAATTGATTAGGAAGAAATATCATTAAGATTATGTGTATTTGAAATGAAATTAGGTAACAGTACTAAACAAGACAACCAAATATAAGTGTTCAAGCAATGCAATATAGAAATATACTCAGGAAGTTGTTATTTTCTGTCACAAAAAACTGCTTGATTATGTTGCAACGTAACCAACCAGAGAAGTCCAGACGAAGGTGAATGAGAAGTCGTAGACAAAATTGTTTTTATCAAAACAAACATTATAATACACGAGAATATATATGTGAATTATAGGGCGGATTAGAATTATAGTTATACACATGGGTTGAAAAAATGTTAGTTGCATGTTCATGATGGTTGAAATATAGGGTAGAGTATATTATAGTTATACAGGATGGTTAAAAATCTGAAAAACTATGTTATATAAGTTAAGCCATGAGCAATTACGTCTATGGAATAGTTGAAATATGGGTTTAAATAAATTTATAGTTATATAGGGTGATTCAAACAATATTAGAAACAGTTGCATATAAAAGGTCGTTGAAATATAGAGTGAAGAAGAGATATACTTACACAAGGTGGTTTAAAAAATATCAAGGTGGTTGTAATATCTAAGAGAGTGGAATTATACTTATACAGGGTGATTCAATAAAGCAAAAAATAAAACAAGAAAGATATATTGGGTGAGCAATAGGTAGCAACATATACCGGGTGGTTGCAATATAGGATTATACCTATACAATGTGATCCAAATATAAACTTTTCGAAAAAAAAATCTGAAATTTTGTATTATCGATTTGAATAATTTAATTTTTATAACATTTCTGTATTCACCGCCATTAAAATGTGATCTTCACGTTTTTGCCAAACAAACAAAAATTGTTGGAGAAAGTTGCTATCTTATTTCAACCATTTTATTTATTTATTTTTTTTCGTTTTCATTTTATATTTGTTTTTGGCGACATTAAAATCTTAAATGTATAAAAAACAATATGTTACTATTTTAAATTTTTAGCTCGTGGCACAATATTTCTTTGTAAGGTCGAAATCATAATAGTAGATACAGATTTTTGTCATTACATCTTATTATTTCTTCAAAAAATAAATTTTTATATTATGGAAAATTTTTCAAGAGGCACGATAAGCCTGTTTAGAGATTAAATAATAATATTCCGATTTAGAGCATTTTACCAAAAAGCCATTCTCAATTCTGTATGTATTCAAACAGTATTAAGCATCCTTAGCTGATCATAACTTATATTAATAAATTCTTACACCTGCATTATGGAAAATTACATAACCACTAGCATAAATTATTTATTTATGGTTTTCAAAAACTAATCACTCAAGACAGAAGAAGGTCACATCTAATATGCAAATGCACAATACTGCATTACCCAATGGATAATTTTACAAATGGTCATTTCTTCGAGCAGGAAATCCACCAATGAAGAATGCAAACACAGCTATTGAAAAATAAATGGCAATCATTCAACAAGGAAATCCCAAACAATTAACATTATTGAACTGCCTCGTCGGTTCACTGAGAGCATATTTTAAACGCTACTTCTACGAAGATGAAATATTTTTCGCAATAAAAAATCTCATTTATCATAAAATAATTGTTAGAATTCGTTTGCATAATGAATATGTTTTCACAAAATAAATGACATATAATTTCGTATCTCGGTGTGGTGTTGAACAGATAGTAGTTTTCATGACCTGTATATGATTTCATATGGGCCAATGTTACAGTATAAATTTTATCTACAGAGATGTTTCGACCCTGATTCATAACCGATGGTTAAAGGAAGGTCAGAGTGTAATCAATCGATTATTTCAAGCAGCATAATATTTCTCACAAATACTAAAAATAAGTGTGTACTTCACACTCAAGTTCCTGAAACAGTATGAGAATTACAATAATTTGTTTAACTATGGTGATATACTCTGCAACATAGAAACTGTAACGGTTATTATTTAATACAAAATATTAGATAAATTCAAATGATAATTACATTTTTTTACATGGAAAGTAGAAGCTTGTGATATATAGTGTGAAAGGTCTTTTCCTTTTCTATTCAAAAATGTTATTTTTCAATTAATTGCAAATATTAACATAATCCAAATAGGAAGATTGAGACCCCGAGTTCGATCTAGACTCTGAAACCCATTTAATGGTTTTCTGGTAAGGCTGGAGAGTAGGCAGATTGAAGCCCGGAGTTCGAATTAGACCATATTTTATTTCTATGAAATATTTTTTGAAGTTTAGACAACACCAATTTTTGGAATTTTTGTCAGTCTCTTTGCCCCTCTGTCTGAACACGCATAAGGAAAAAAAAGAAAAAAAGGGACAAAACTCTTTGAATGCTGTCTGCCAGCATGAGCAAGCGTCACGAAAAAAAGTGTCAAACCTGTCAAAAATATTAAAAATGTTAAAAATGCAAAAATGTCATAAATATGAAATGTCAAAAGTGTCAGAAATCATTTAGCTAGATAAAGCCGAGAGAGTAAAAGCCCGGAGTTCGAATTAGACCATATTTTATTTCTATGAAATATTTTTTGAAGTTTAGACAACACCAATTTTTGGAATTTTTGTCAGTCTCTTTGCCCCTCTGTCTGAACACGCATAAGGAAAAAAAAGAAAAAAAGGGACAAAACTCTTTGAATGCTGTCTGCCAGCATGAGCAAGCGTCACGAAAAAAAGTGTCAAACCTGTCAAAAATATTAAAAATGTTAAAAATGCAAAAATGTCATAAATATTAAATGTCAAAAGTGTCAGAAATCATTTAGCTAGATAAAGCCGAGAGAGTAAAAAATTCAAACAAAGTACTAAAACAAAATACTATAGGACGTCGAATTTTATCATAACAGTTGTTTAGAATCTTTTCATTAGATCTAAGGAACTATATAGACATTATTGAAAGGTGGGTCGGAAATTTGTTCAAATCATTTAGCAACAAATAAAGCCGAGAGAGTAAAAAAATTCAAAGTACTAAAACAAAATACTATAGGACGTCGAATTTTATCATGACAGTTGTTATAACGAGGTTGCGCCCACAGAAGGCGTCCTAGATAGGTAGGGAGGGAAACGAATGCAGCATTGGATAGCTGGAAGTGTCTTTTATTCCAGTACGAAAACACGTGTTAGTAGTATTTTTTCTATAGAGGTTAGAAACAAAAAACATGAGCAACGGATCAATGTGAAGTTGAAAAAGGCCTATAATGAGAATTCTTTATCTCATGCACGTGTTTTCGAATGTTATAAAAAGTTTTCTGAAAGCCGAGAGAGCACCGAAGATGACCAACGTCCAGGTCGACCTGTAGATGTTTCAATTCCCCAACAGTGACCAAAATTTATGGAATTGTGCACGTAGATCGTCATCTGGGCACTCGAAAATATTGCTGAGATTATAAGCGCTGATAAAGAAATGGCCAGAAACATTTTGTATGGCGAATTGAATATGAAGAAAATCTGTGCGAAACCGAAAAATTTGACCTCGAACCAAGCTCTTCCTTTAACACATCTGCTCGGATTTTCTTAAGAGGTTACATAAAAAGCCCGGATAGGGGCTGAATTGATTTAAAACATCGTTACTTAAGATAAAACCTGGATATTCCGATAGAATGTTGAAACTAAGCGACAAGTAATGCACTGGAAAACACCTGAGTCAAGAACGAAAAAACCAAGGTGGTCCAAAATCAAAATTTAAAGCCTTGCTAATCGTTTTTTTTTTTTTTTCGACATCAACTAGTCGTGAATCTTCCACAAGAACATCGCACCTGCCCATAACGGGCTGACTGTGAAGGGTTATTTAGCCGCTAAAGGCACTCCAGCGCTTGAACACTCCCTGTACTCGCCTAATTTAGATTGTTGTGACTTTTTTTGTATGCGAACTTCAAATGTAAGAACACAGTTTTGCACCCTAATACCAAACCGTTATTTCAAGCACTCAACACCGTTCCAACAACTCTAAGTTGTCATCATCAAGGAGTAAACCAAACTGAGTTGTTGAAGCGGAGTTGAGTGTTTAAAATAAAGGTTTGGTGTTAGGGTGCAAAACTATGTTTTTACATTTGTGATACACCAAAGGTTCCACAGCATTCCCATTATTGCGAACATTAAGTCTGCCTTAAAAGAAACCCTACCGAGTCGACGGAAGAGGTGAATGGGCTGGGCTACTCATTGCTCTTGCTCTTACAAAAGAAGACTTCCAGCATTACTTCTTTGACCAGTGGAAAACGAATGGAACGGTATGTAGCGAAGAGAGGGGAGTACATTGAAGGGGAGCACGCGATTGTAGGATAATTTTTAAAATAAAACAATCTCATTATTTAATGGCCAAACCTCGTACACAGTATTTACACAAGTATATTCAATAACCATGATCTGATTTCTCGAGTACCTACTTCATTTTGTTGGTTTTAATATAATTAAACCTTTTATTTACAGATCTGTATTTTGCCACCATTATACGCTTCAAATTCCACCCATTCAACTATTTACAAATGATGCTCACACTCACCTTGATCGTTATTGTCGCATTTGACTTCAGCAGCGCCCAAGACATTTCCAATGGAATGGTGTATTTCCCCGAAGAAATCATAACTTCATCGAACGAGAACAGAGCAAACATTCCAAGTAACATCAACTTAACTGAAATCCGAGGTACGACTAGGTATGAAAAGTACGTAGAACAAATTATATCTGGAGGGATTGCAAAGCTCACGCTGGCCATCAACAAGGTTCTCCTTCAGGGAAGCAGTGCTAGCAGGGATAACATTGTCTTCGCGCCTATGAGCATTGGAGGTATGTTAAGAAGTCGAAAATCAATGACTTTTTTAGGCTCCTTTTTACCTGAGTTATTAGATTGTAAATAATTTATCTGTGTTTCAAATCTAAAGAAGTTCTCAAGGCTTTTGATTGTCAAATTACCTTTTTAAACTCACTAACTGCGAAGCCTCTTTTGATACACCTCTGGATTAGATGCTAAAGCAAGAAGCCAAAGTATTATTTTCGTTTTTATTTTAAAGCCTATTACATATAATTTTTTATTTTAATTTTTTTCAATGCAATCTTGTTTCCCCGCTAAGTTGTTATGCTAAGTTTTTATTTAATGTAATTGTCTTTCGCTACAAGTACCATAACTTACGTTATATGTCAGATAATTTTTTACTACACTTACTATTTATATTCTTATGTTTACATTTCTCCCAGCTCTTATGCCATTTTATAAAGTAGTTGCGTATACAAGGTGGTTGAAATAAGAGTGTAGTAAAACTATAGTTATACAGAGTGAATAAGAAAACGTTAAAAAATGATTAAATAAGCATATGCAGTAAGGATATTCGAGTTATAGGGCGGAGGGTTTAAAAAATGTTAGAAGCAGTTACATAAACAGGATGATTGAAATATAAGGGGAGTGAAATTATAGTTATACAAGATGGTTAAAAAATGTCATATAGTGCGGAACATAAGTAGTTCTATTCTAATTATACAGGGTGATTTAAACAATTGAAAAATAGAAACAGTCGATAGGGGGAGAGGATTAATACTTATACAGGGCGGTTGTAACATCTTATAGAGTTGAATTAAAGTTGTACAGGGTGATTCAGAAAATTAATAATTTATGTTGGGTGACCAATACACAGAAATATATACAGGGTGGTTGCAATATAGGGTGAACTAGAGTTACAGTTATAGAAAGTAGGCCAAATAATAAAACTAATAAAAAAGTTTAAAAAAGTGTGGATAATGTAAAAAATACAAATTAGAGAGAGAGAGAGGGAGAGATAAGAATTCGCTAAAATAATCAGTAGAATTGTACCTTAAATCAGATAAATAAATATGTCAGAAAATAGTTATAGATTCTTTATCAAATATAAATTATTCTCCAATCTTTTTCATCGTATTTGTAATTTCATTTTTCAGTTTATCTATGACATTTAAATACCCTCCTCCTTATTAAGTTATTTTTTTAACTCCACGACAAATTTCGTTATTTCTTTCCTAAGGTGTCTTCTTTTTCGAGTCAATTAGATTGTTACTTCTTATATTGTTCCTTATTTGGTTAACATGATATAGTCGGTGTCATTTTTTCTCTTTAAGTTGATCCTTGTCCATTTTCTTTATGTTCTTTGTACTTGTTTTTCTACCTTTTCGTCAACTTCTTGGGTTCACATTAGTGCATAGCAATCGCAACATTTTTATATTTCTCATCCATTGGTAATACTTATGATATTTGCGTCTTATTTTTTATTAATTGTTCCTTTGTAATACACTCTGAGTCTTAATATATTCTCCTCCATTATGTCTTATTTCCTAGAATTCGAATATGGCCCCAGTTCTTCTTATTGATTTCTTATCCCTGTTCCTAGATTTTTTCTCCTATAAAAATTCCTACGTTTACTGTTCCTTTTTTACTGGCAATAAAATCATGAAAACTGACTACTTAACCGAATGTTATTCTTTGTATTCGTACATAAATTTATAACAAAATATCTTGTCCATTACAGGTGCCTTAGCCTTGGTCCATCTAGGAGCAAATGGGAAAACCTTCCAAGAGATTACAAACCTTCTCGGTTTTGCAGCTGGTATAGATATAGAATCTAGATCTTCTCAAGTTCACGAACAATTCGGGAGAATCATCATCAAACTAGAAGAGACTTCAGGTATTGAACTAGGTAATCAGGTGAATTTTGCTCAAGGAATATTTGTACAAAACAACTACCTCATCAGGAAGTTGTACCAGGAAGCCGCTCAGCAACTCTACGAAAGCGAAATCTATCACGTTGACTTCCAAGAGAGACCATCGGAGGCGCAGAAAACTATAAACCAATGGGTTTCTGAGAGAACCAAAGGAAAAATCAAAGACATTTTAGCGGAAACACCACCTTCAACATCGAAGGTGATAATTGCAACTGCTATGTATTTCAAGGCACTGTGGGAATATCCATTTTTCGAAGGAATAACTTCCAGGTAAGGCACTCTGGTCTCTCATATCGAAATATATACATTAAAAAAAACAAAAACTGACATAAAATCAAACATAAGTAACTCTAAAATGCATAAAATATTTTTTTCTGCAACTGTTAATTTGTGTTTTTACTTTTTAGTTAAGTTAATTTTTTTTAAGTCGGTTTGTGTTTTTTAATTTGTGTAATTTTTAACGGACTTCCAAAAAGGAGGAGGTTATCAATTCGTCGCGTATTTTTTTCGCTTTTTTTTGTATGTATGTTACCTGATTTCTTCTCCTGTGGTGCACTGTTTTGAATGAATATGGTCTTGTTTAATAGTGTATATATCCGGATTGGTGAAACTTCAAATTTTAGAAAAGAATTCTATTGGTAAAGTGATAAAATTTGTGAATGAACACATGCGTGCATGGAAATCGACCAACATCCCTAATATTTTAGTCGATTTTTCGATAACTCCTTATGGATGTATATAGTTTTTTAAAGTTTAATCTATTAAGGAAGATCCTTAGGTAATCTCATATATTTTTCTGCGACGTGCAACTTACAGTTTTGCAGAAAATCGCTGAAAATTCCAAAATTCTTATCAAAAATTTCACCGAAATGACATAACGGACATTTCCTCATAAATATTTTAATTCCAACGTAATAGTGCGGTAATTTTAGGCACTGGAAGTTTTAATTGCGAATTTGAAAATTTTCTATGTACATCTCAAGCATATAGGTAGTAAAGCATAGTATTTTCGGCTCCTTAAATCAATGAGTACCAAGCTCATTTAAATTTTCCATTTTGCGAAGTCGCTGCTTTTAGTTGTCACATTCTCCCGGCCTAGTAGAAAATTCAGTGACAACACATGTCAAATTCTATAAACTATTTGGTGCGTTTATACACAGGATGTTAAGTTATAGCAAACAAAATCACAAAGTGATAGAAGAAGTTACATTTATATGATGATTGAAATATAGGTAAGGCCGTTTAGCCTTTTACACAGGATGGTTGGAATATAAGGTGGAGTGGACGTTTGGTGGTATAAAAATGTTAGAAAATATGTGAAATTAAAATTATATAGGGTGATTAAAAAACTGTTATATGATATGGACGTTAACAAATCATATACAGGATGGTTGAAATATATGCTGAAGTTGAATTATATTTATACAGTGTTATAAAAACATTATTTATTTTATAGCCCATAAGAAGTTGCATACAGTGTGGAGAGGAATTAATGTTACACAGGACAATAATATAAAATGTTAAAAATGAAATAATTTATGGGGTAGTCCACAAGGAGTTATATACTATGGTTGAAGTATAGGACGGATTTGACTCCTTAAATATGGGATGGATTCTACTCCGTCCTATAGTTTACAGAAGGCAGCAAACAAATTTATGCTTGTCCGTGGGCAGTCGTATGTACAGGATGGTTGGTACATAGGGTGGAGTGGAATTCTCTATAGTTATACAGAATTGTCAAAAAAAGTTGAAAAAAGGTTACATGGCGTGGTCCATAAGGCATAAATATATTTTGGGGTTATTAAGTCAACGCGTACTAGTACATTTTGTTCGTAAACATTTACCCGTCAATTTAAATGAGAAAGTATCATTGTGTAATGTTGAGGCTTTCGATGTTACCTGGTTCTGTCTATTAAGGTTATACATACAAAATATAAAATAAAGAATGAAAACTACCTGAGTTCAAAAAAACTAAAAAGTTGAAAATAAAACATTTAAAAAATATATAACCGAATTCTACCTATAATTAAAAAGCTAAAAATAATTATAACAAAATACAACTCTAGCAAATCTAAAATCCTTCATTGCGTACTTATCTACCACTTCATCAAACTTGATTGTTGCTTAGCACCGACTTCAAAAATATACTAAATTGGTAGGTAATTAATTTGTACAGAATGAGCACCTTTTAATGTTTACATTTTTTACTTCCTGGGTAGATACCTAACAACATTGAATGTGTTATTTATTTGCTAAAGTTGTATTTTGTTATAATTATTTTTAGCTTTTTAGTATACGTAGAAGTCGATTATATATATATATATATATATATATATATATATATATATATATATGTTTGTGTATACTGTTTCACGGATGGAAATATGTGGTTGATGATTTATTCCGGTGTACATCCGTTCGTCTGTATTCGTTTGAAAAATCACTTGACGTTTCGCCAAAATCATATTTGGCTTTCTCAAAAGATACTAAGTAACTGAAGAATTTCTGGTTCTTGATCTCAATTTATACCTGCCCTGTGAGCCCTCATTAGTACTTAATCTCTCAGGTACTTTATCTTGTTTATTAGGTTGGGTTAACTGATGGTCAATTAAAGTGCAATTACGGTGTTTATGGCTTTTGTCGGTAATTTGGGTAATCGGATTATTTGGGTTTATTGCTGGTTTTGTTGTATTGTTATTTTGATATGGGATTACTGCTTTCCAAAATGGTGATAATTTTAAAGCTTCGTCTCTCTTGTTTATGGTATCTCGGGTTTCAATTTCAATCGCTTCTCGTATTGTTCTGATTTTGTAGTTTTCGACATTGGCGATTTCTTTACAAGTATTAAACTCTATTTTATGCCCTGTTTCTTGTTCGTGTCTGAATAAATTAGAGGTGGTCTGTTTATTCTTTATGTATAGTTTGTGTTCGTCTCGACGGGCGGATATTCGCCTGTTTGTTTGGCCGACGTATAACTTGGAACAGTCTCCACATGAAATGCTGTACAGCATTTATATATATATATATATATATATATATATATATATATATATATATATGGTTGATGATTTATTCCGGTGTACATCCGTTCGTCTGAATTCGTTTGAAAAATCACTTGACGTTTCGCCAAAATCATATTTGGCTTTCTCAAAAGATACTACTTAGTATCTAAGTAAGTAGTAGTATCTAAGTAAGCAAGTAACTACTTAGTATCTTTTGAGAAAGCCAAATATGATTTTGGCGAAACGTCAAGTGTTTTTTCAAACGAATTCAGACGAACAGATGTACACCGGAATAAATCATCAACCACATATTTCCATCCGTGAAACAGTATACACAAACATATATATATATATATATATATATATATATATATATATATATATATATTTAATGTTTTATTGTAGCTCTCTAATTATCAGATATTTGAATTTAATTCCAATGTATTTCAATTTATTACAACCCATATTTAATTTTTTTTAATACTGGCGACTCCACCAAACTACCAACCGCCAAATATGAGAAAATCGGTTAAAACGTTTTTGCCGATTTTCTAAAAAACGGTATGAGCTATGTCCTTGAAAATAATATGGGACCACTTCGGAATCCCCCTTAATAGAATCCAGTTTAAACGATCCAAATTCCTTGAACCGACTTCGAGTAATCGCTTAACACATAAAAATATATACACGAACGAATTGAAAACCTCCTTCTTTTTAAAGTCGTTTAAAAAATACACTGTTCTTTCTTTAAACTCACATTGATATTTACAAGAACATGAATGTTTTCCTGAGCTATATATTTTTTTATAGGCGTCCCTTCTACACTAACGGCCGACACCAACCGAGTACCGCCCAAGTCGACATGATGGCCAACGGCGGAGACTTCCCTTACTTCAAAGACAACGATTTACAATGTGAAATTCTCGGATTCCCCTACAAAGGAAACGCCACCGTTATGTACGTCGTAATGCCATTCAACTCCGACACAGAAAAGCTTAAGCAACTGGAAAGTACTTTAACTGCAAACCATCTCCAACAGTTGGCAGACAGTACTAACTATACTGGAGCTGTGGTTCTCTTCCCTAGGATGAAAATAGAGAGCACAATTGACCTGAAAGGTCCATTAAGGGCGCTCGGGTTGAAGAGTTTGTTTGATCCGAAACAAGCGAATTTGGCGCTTCTTTCGCCAGGTGAAGAGAGCCCCAAGTGGGGGTCCAGATCAGCAAGCTTTCAAGTTGCAGGAGGTCACAGTATTTCGGGGAATACCGTTAAAAATGCCCAAGTTCCTTCATCGCAGAGTGCCTCTACTTTCTCTCCAATATTTAGTGACCCATTTACGTCATCTATAAACAGTAATATATTCCGACAAAATTCTCCACAGTCTGGAAGTGGAAATCAAGCGTCAATCGTTACTCCACAAGTTAACAAAAGAATTACACTAGGTTCCAGAATAAACACTGGCAACACCGAATCTTTATATAGTCTTAGGCAAAGTATAAACCAGCAGTCCACAGACAACAGTTATCAAAATCCCGGCCTGTACGCGGACAAAATTATCCACAAAGTTTTTATGGATATAACAGAGACCGGTACGGAAGCTGCTGCCACCACTTACGTGGCTTTGTCGAAAGATGGCAGTAGAGTCACTTTTAGAGCTGATTCTCCGTTCTTGTTCTTCATCAGGCACGAAGATACCAAAGCGATATTGTTCTGGGGGTCGGTTAACACCCCGACACCAAATTTTTAGGAGAATTTCTACTTTTTAACGGGTGAAAAGACTGCAAAGTAATAATAAGTAATTTAAGTGTAATTAAGAACGATTTGCCAGTGTACAGAAGTCAATTTAATTGTAATGTCATGAAGCAAATAAATTTTTATAATACTAGGGAATATCCTATACCCGTTTTATTTTTGAGATATTTATAGTTGACGATGGGTTCCGAAGATGCCGCATGAGTAGTGGAATGATGCCCTTGACTTTTGCGAAAATATTTATTTAATTTTCTAATTTGGCCCCAAAAAAATAATTTTAGGTTTTTCGCTTTATTTTACCAATAAACTATCAGTGAAACCCTAATATATAATCTTTTGTCCGAATTTTAGGCTCAAAAGTTGGGAAGATAAATGGGAGAATGTGTCAAATATCAAATAATTAATCTATATATAACCAGGCAAAGACAAAACGATTAGGTATCATTTTCTCCTGTCTCTCAACCGATTTGCTTCTTTTTTTGTTTTATTTAGTAATTACTGACGACCTTCAGTGCATAATGGTAATATTAATTTATAATATTGGTTCATTCATTAAATAAAGTATAATAAAAATTCATTGTTTACGTCCATACTGTCAACGCCAAACAACTGACAGTGTCGCCTGCCCATTATTTGATCTGCGGTGCCGCCGCCGCCAGACGGTCAAAGTCAAACATTGAGTAATTACATATGAAGGGAGCGATCGTTAGATATATTCTTCGAGCATGTACTCCTGGAAGTGGCATGCAAGCGTTGTTATTGTTTAGTGGTAAAATAGGCAATATTAAATATTGTTTTTACTGTGAATTTAATTATTTGATTAATATATTATTATCACAACCTTCTCGAAGGTGTTGTGTAAAAAAATGTCAGACAGCGGACAATAGAGAATGTATTAAATATTGTAGTTCTCCTAGGGTTGTTGGTCCTCTCTTTTCTTTAATATTCCTGAAGATGATTGAAACTGCAAATGAGGAAAACTTTTAGGTTGCAAAGAACAATCTTTCAATTATTATATCGAATATTTTGCCAGGAGCGGTTCCAGCCAAACATTTGAGGGGTCATTCATTTGTCAAAATATTTTGAATACCAATATTTGATTACATTTTTATTTTCTTTTTATTTCAATAGATTTGTCAATATGAGTGAACAATTTTCGTCATTACATCTACTTCTCCAATTTCTCCACAACTCTGTTTCTTACAAAAATATACTTTTTACAATTTCATGAAATAGGGTCGAATTTCGACCACTAGTTATTATTAAATCTTCACCAGATTATTTTTAAAATACAAATCAAATATACTTGTATTTTTATGACGATTCCTTTCATTTAATACATTACGGTATGGGTGCACTTAAAAAAATCAGTTTTATTTTCCCATTTAGTTCATAAATTAATCTGATTTAATTTTCTTGTTAATTTTGTGTGGGGCTCAATTTATTATGTAAAGGTCTATTTCCCAAAATTCAAACCAATAATTATGTACTTGTTTTAAATTAAAAACCAGTACATTAATATTTATATATATATGATAGAAAATGGTGTGATTTCCATAAATTGAGAAAATCAGAAAATATACTTCTCTTTAATGCTCCATAAATTTTCAATCATAGGTAGTGATATGATTTTGATCAATTTCTCCAGTAGTTGAGATAATTGTGTGAATTTGGCACCTCTTAAAAGTGCTGCCAGGAATGAATTTAAAGATTTTAAAATTGTTCAAAGTAATTCTAGGGAAAGATCAAGATTAGTCACAAAATGACAGTTTTGAGAGGAAATTCAACTCCCACAAATTATTTGCAAGGTGACATAGGTTTCAAGAACTGCAAAATACAAAATCACTGCTTTATTTACAAAAATACTTATTTATTTTATAATATCACAAGTTATCTTGAACCAATTCAATGAATGTTACTGTTCGTCTTTCTGTATTTTTCTTTGGTCAAACAAAGACAACAATGTTGCTTTTTGTTTTCGTTCAGCTCGAACTTTCTTGAATGTGTGTGCTGGTTTTGCCTTCTTTTTGGAACTCAATGCTGTTAACTGTTTTTCAATAAGCTCTAAGGAGTTGAATTTCTTTGGAATATGGACATACCTGATATTTCTACAGTGAATAAAAAAGTCCTTGAAAACGTATTCCTTGCCTCGTGGATCGGAAAAAACTACGTCAGTCATTTCAATGTTCATGTTTCCATCTACAGACACTATCTTTCCCGATACATAACTTTCATTACGGAGATCAATCAAGGTGTACTGGTTTACTAATGCTTTTACAAGTCCGGATAATGTGTTGTAATATTGAAATTTATCTTTATTGCTTGGGCCTTTATGCACAATTATGGGGGGTTGTGAAACTCCACTTGGTCCTTCTCCTGACATGATTATAAAAATATATTAACTATTTAACTTTGTTGAGTTCAATGTTCAATATTTTTTAAAATTTGAATTCCTAACCTCATTTTTCATATTTGACATTAGTGTTGGTAACAATGATTAAAGACAAAATTTTGATGAAGAAGAATGATCCATAAAACATAAGAATATTCAATGTGTGCCATGTCACTTTGGTACTCCCACTTTTAACCAATTTATTGACTAAAGTCATAATGTAAACGTTAAATTAAAAAATCTCGAATTCAAATAACTGATAGCGCGGTATCACTGCAAACGTGTAGGCTGTTGTGATAGTGCTGATTTATGACTTATATGAGTTAATTAAATGAACAAAAATGAACGGTACTTCGTGGAAGGAATTGTTTCCTTCCAAATTAAGTTTTATAATATTTGTGGTGTACATCCTCCTATTTGTAAACCAAGGTAATACAGTTGTTAGACTGGCATTGAAATAGTCATTTCTCAAGTGCTTTTTTAGGAATACTCGTCACTGCATCTCAAAAAGCAGATAATAAATATGAGTACAATGTAGTAATAGTGGTGTTGTTCACTGAAGTGTTAAAGTTGTTAATGTCTTCAGCTTTATATTGTAGAGAGTAAGTTCAGAGTGTACATGTCATTTTTATACATTAATTTCAATTTTAATTTAGGAACAGTACAAAGAAATTGGTGTTAGAAATAGCAGGGAACAAAAATGTGTTGCTGTTATATTTTATACCTGCAGCTCTGTATTGCCTTTACAATAATTTGTCATTCATCAATCTATCAATGTTTGATCCTACAACATATTATCTGTTGCTGCAGTTCAGGGTTGTTGTAACAGGGGTACTTTTTCAGGTAAGATAACAATGTATGTTTAGTACCTCTATCAAATTCATTTATATACATTAACACTCGACTGTTATTTTTATTGGTACAAATGTAATATTTTATTAAATTTTACAGTTGTTTACATAATTTTTCTGATGTTCTGAAAAAGAGTATTTTTTTATGTGTAAAAATATATAGAATCAACTCTGTGATTGATTTTTAAGGGTTTTATTGTTAAATGACACCAAACTTGGGAAAAGGCTATATACAAACATTGAAAAGTTTCATAGTCAATTCATTTCTGGTCTCATGTCATAGAAAATTATATGGTAACCTTACATATATTCATTAATAAACTACAGTTTAAATTATCCAAACTCTCACAGAGCATAGGTACATAAAAAAATTGTTATAAAACTGAATCTATGCAATGCAGTCCAAATGAAATATACTATATGTAACTATAGAGCAAAATTTGGAATTTTGATGTAATATAAATATTAAAATTGATCAACTATAAAATGGATAATAATTAGTTATGAGTGTAGTTCAGCAACAAACAGACTGCAGAATGTGAAAATAAACTGTTTGCTACTGGAAAAGTCACTAGAAGAATTAATAAGTTTGTTTGTAACAATAAAAAATTTTGGTTTTTATTAAATGTAGCAAAATTCTACCAGAAAAGTATGGTTTTCTTACGGGTCCAATCATTTATTAAACCAATTTAACTATCTATATATATATCTAATATACAATAAACTGTATAGCCTGCATCATGGCAAACACCCCAAGTATGGTTGTTTTCTGAATGATACTTGTGGCATATTTTTCAATGTCTAAGTGCTTCTTGAAAGAAAATTGCTGTATATTCCAAATATTTGGAATATACAGCAATTTTCTTTAAACTGTGGTGTTATTTCCCAAGAAGCACTTAGACACCCACAGTATGGTATAAGGAGAAATGCTTACAACCTGATTATTAGTTATTTAAGCAAAAGATGTCAGGGAGCCTAAGTAAACTGATGTCCTATGAATAAAAGAAAGTGGACAATGGCTTAACCCAAGGGACACTCCTGGGTCCACTAATATTCATCCTTTATGTTAATGATCTTCTCATTGTTAGGCTGTGATATAATATATTGTGATGTTGAATTTAATAAATAAATAAATTTAGGAGTAACTACTTTACTAAGGTATTAAAATGGCTTACAGTCAATAGACATATAAGCAAAACTAAATACAACACCTTTGGGCATGGGGGGCAATTTCTAATCATTGGCATTTCACTATATGTAAAATAAACTGTTTATTTTAGTTAATACCTATTTTATTAAGTCCCCATTTTTATCTATAACAAAAAATTACTGACCAAAAACTCTGCCAACCTGTCCCCTCTCAAGACAAAACCTACCAATTCTACCAATGAGCAGATAACTCATATGGCAATAAATTCCATGGGTTCAATTTCACAAATAATTACTCATACTTTCATCTTTATTTCAATTCTGTCAAAATAAACTCTGTTACAAAAACACAATGACTTATGTTATCAGTTGGATTGCTACATGCTGCTTCCAAACCAAACTGCCTCACATAAGTGAGTCACTGTCTTATATACAGTTCAATTGTCATAAGATTTTTCCATTCTTATTTAGATGGTATTGGAATTCGTAAGCACGTCAATCTTAGCTTATTTATACCTCCATCGAATTTTCGGGGCTACTATTGTTGATGCTTTTTATATATAGCCATTTTTATTTCGTTTTCGCAATGTGTTTATCAGGACAATTAATTTAGAAGGTTTCTTAATTTTTGGTGGCGTAAAATGAATTTTATAACAATATTTAACAAAATATCCAAATATCCTCTCTTCCTCATACAAACTTATACTTTATATTTCTGAAAAAAAAACTTTAACTTTTTATTTTGTTACCAAATGCAGTTACTAAAATTAAATGGATGGCAGCAAATGTATATGTAAAAGAAAGAAAAAATAATAATTATTGTCATTATATTCTGCATTTTACTGAAAATTTAAAATTGTTAACAATGTAGTTGTAAAATAAGGACCATATACAAAATGTTCATTCATAATATTGCAAGAAATGCTTTCTTGGTACTACTTTAATTTATTTTTTATTTTATTTTTATTTTACCAGTACTACCAACAGATTACTGGGTTGATACACTGTAGGTTTTACTTTGTAAAGCATTGGGTTTATATATACTCACTGACAATGAAATCGCAACACCCAGAAGGAAAATGCTTAAAATTAATATTCTTTTGGTAAAACATAGATGCTATAGTAAGGATTGAATGATTAAAATTTGGTAAAGTTTGGTAAATGTTTTTTCATGTAAATTTTTTTTACCAAATAATATTGTAGTCGATTTTTTTATTCAAATTTTAATCATTTTTCTCCTTAATATGGCATCTATGTTTTAGCTAAACAATATTAAATTTAAACATTTCCTTCTGGGTTTTGCAATTTCTTTGTAGTGTGAGTATATACATAAATAAGGTCTGAAAAATATCCAACAATTATTAAAACAGAAGTTGAACCAAATTTATAAATGAACTGAAAAGTCCACAAATTTCAAAAATTGCTTATTTGTAGTTCCTTGGTAAGTTAAAGAGTAAATGACTTTAAAATTAACAATGTTGTGAAACTTGTTCTGTAGTTGTTTGTTAATCTGCATTTCATGGATTAAAGTGTTAATTTAAACCAGGGGCCAAATTTAATGAAGGTTGATGATAATAATGTTTGCCAAATATATAATTTTTCCAAAGAGGAATTTACATAATGCAGTAACTACAGTATGTTAAGATTTTAGTTCAGATATCACATAATTGAGTTTGTATTTATTACACTAAACAACAAGTGTTTGAAAGAAACTTTTATAGGAGAGTCTAGACTTTATTGTAATGATATTTGAAATTGTATTGTTGTAGTCATAGCTTTCATTCATAGGTTCTTCATGAACCTTGAAATCTGTAATATGTAATTATACTATTTTTATATTAAATTCTTTTTCCAGTTTATTTTCAAGAAAATATTAAGCAAAAAACAATGGCTGTCCCTTGTGCTGCTAACCTTTGGCTGCATGCTGAAACAAATGAACTTCACTAACTCTGAAACTGGTCAAGAAGCCAAACAAAATGACAAATCATTGTCACTTACTTTAGGTATTAATGCAGTATTTCTTCTAGTCCAAATTATATGCTCATGTTTGGCAGGTGTTTATAATGAATACCTCTTGAAAAAACAAGGAGCTGATATAAATATATTTGTACAAAATGTATTCATGTACTTAGATTCAATAGTTTGTAATTTACTTTTGTTAACTATCGATGGCAACATTGTCAACGCATTTCAATATGACAACATTGTAAAAGTGTTTCATTACAAAGTTCTAGTCGTTATGTTGAATAATGCTTTAATAGGAATAGTGACAAGTTTCTTTCTAAAGACATTGAATTCGATTTTGAAAACCTTTGCCAGTGCATTAGAATTAGTCTTAACAGCTATTTTAAGTTATGCATTTTTCAGTATTCCCATTTATTTGAATACAGTTTTGTCTATAGCAGTAGTGATGTTGGCGACGTACTTGTATTCACAGAACCCTGTGCAAAATCCGCACAGAACTGTGGATCAAAAATCTAAACAAGAACAAGATGAGCTGCTCCAAATGGAGGAAGTTTGACAGTCCTGACACAAAAAAGTACCATAATAAAAGATTGTATTGTGATGAGTATTTGTGATAATATTCACAACTTGTAAGTTAAAGTAAAAGACGGCTGGGACGTCTTTTTAAGAGAGTATTGATGTGAGTAAAGATAATTTTAAAACACAACTTTAGAAATAGATTATATTTACACAATGTATCAAAAATAGAAAGACAAACACAATATGTGTTTTATTTGTCTATCATTTAATTCCTGATATCCTTGAAAATAATAACTGTTAAGTCGTGTTGGTTTTATCAAAAACAATTGATGTTTGTAGCTTTATTTGAAAATAGTTTGGGACTGTTTTCTCAAGAATAATCTTCGACTATATATTAACAAAATATTTGTACAAAAACTTGTAATACATACTTACAAATATTTCAAAGTGCTGAAAAACCATAAACCTTATTGACACTTTTGGGATTAAGCTATGATTCTGATACAATATTATTAAAATTTGATGTCAGATTCATATCACTTCTATGTCATGTTACGTCAGTTTATGACGTAAATAAATGTGAAATAACGAGTCATACTTGACTCAGTCATGAGTCATATTAGCCACGGTAATGAGTCATATTAGACTCAGTAATGAGTCATATTAGACTGTCATGAGTCATATTTGATTGAATCATGAGGCATATTTTACTCAAACATGAGACGTATTTGACTTAATCATGACACATATATTTGAGTCAATATTGAGTCATGCCCTACATAAATTATGATATTGCACAATATTGAATTATATCTTGCTGGCATATGTTTCCACTGGGAAATCACATTGTCTAAAATCGTGCGTGTTTCATTTGAAATATTTCTTAATATATTTGAATAGATTTTTTTCTCTGTCATAAATATTTCGGATATATTTTTGTGAAATATTCCAGTGAAAAATATTAAATATTTCGTGATATGTTTGAGAGTTTGTCAGTTGTCGATCATATTCACAGAGAGGAAGTTATTTTACTTGACAATGTGTGTAACTCTTCATTATTTATTATACACCAAGATTTGGTACATTTTTCAAGATCGGCACAGACATTTTGACAGGCCTCTTTTCATTCGGTTGTGTGAATTTTTGATACCAGATTTTGCATTTAATGATTATTCAGTTTTTGGCATAGGAATTATTGCTCAATTTTTGTATATTTCGAAAAAGCACGATTATTCACGTTATGATTTTCGAAATTTTGATCGTTTGTGAAACCAGGGGGGTCGTTTTTTTTTAACTTCCCCTGTCCTCTTGGAAGTTTTTAAAAATCTGTGCATGTGCATTGCATTCCTTGTCAAATTTCTTTTAATAAGAGTGTCAGAAGTGTTTTTTCCTAGTTTCAGCTGAATTCCTTGTTCTATTAAAACAGATTTTAATTTTTTCAGCAATTCAAAAAACGTGCTAGGTGGAAATATTTTTTTGAAAAACTCTTATTCTCTGAAAAAGGTCTGAAATTTCAGAGAATATTAGACTTTTCAGTCATTAAATCTTATCCATTTTTTCTAAACTTGTGTACTAGATATATCATTATTATTTATCTCTTAAAAGTATTGCAATTTCTTAAGCGACCTACATTTATTTGTTACCAAGGTATAAATAAAATACATTTTCATTTCATATATAAGTTTTTCTGTTAGTTTTTGCGGACAGCATTCGTGTTTATTGCTCATTGTTTAATGCATACATCATTAATGTGTGACAGTTTACGATCCATAGAAATTCTTTTCATGCTCGCCAATACATAAGCTACAGAAGTAATTTTACGACTACTGAAAGCAATTGTTTCACTGAAACCAATGGGATCAAGTATGAAAACAATTTTTATGTCGTTCATAGTAAATTTTATTATTTATATATACATTGGTAATTGTTCATAAGCACACACCTAAATGTTTTTAATGACAGCTATTCAACTTAAAAACACACTGCTGATACACGTCCTTCAGAATTATAACCGTTCCATATTGTAATAAAATATCTCGTAAATTGCATCAATTATAGTTTTCTTGCAAATAAATATTGGCGGTTTTCTGAAACAGAGTTGTAGCATCTTATCTATTATCATCATATTCTGCTGTGTTCAACCAATATTTCATGGTATTACCAGAATGAAGAGTTGGTTAATTCTTTTGTCGAAATTAATTGAGTCAAAAGCAATATTTTTAAATTCTGAGTATTCATAACATTGCAAACTCTTAATCCACAGGTCAACTTGATACTTTCCTAATTTGGTCGAAAAATAAGTGAAATTGGAGCTGGAAGAACTGTTTATCCAACTCCTTCAGAAAATATTGTTTATAGGGGAGCTCGATGTTAGTCTTATATTAGGTGTTTTTTACTGTCCTGTGGTGTTGACAAATTTCCTTCCTATTCATTACCATTACAAGGATTTTAGTTTGTGGATATCTTTATGCCTTGTTTTTTTTTCTGATCCACTCGATTCTCTTTCAGTTTCTCTTTGCTCTTCCAATCATGGCTCTTTCCACAGACCTATGGTGTAATATGAAGCTTTCATATAATTTTAGTTTGTTCGTATACTGACAAGAGCGTCGCCAAAAATGGTAGTTTTGTCTTTTGGGAAAGGGCAAAAGCAAGAGCAAAACCAGAACAGCTCTGTTAAAATACATAGAAATATCCCTTTAATACACTATGTATTAACTAATATCAATGACTACCAATATAAATGGACCTGTCTGTTTACATTAAAAATGGGTTGAAAGATGTTTGCCGAAAAAATAGTAAACAATTGCTAACCGATGCTAAACTTTTTTCCATTATAACCAATAAGATGTACCTAAATCTAAGCATTGTAAGCATTGACTGAACGGCGATAATTTACGCAGTTTATGTCTAGCAGGCAACAGCGCAAGTCTGTTTATTTACAGTTTGAATTGAGGTTAACTTCGTAATTCATATTATGTAATGTGTTTTGGTATTGAAAGTTGTTTGAAATCAGTAATTATTTTGTATAAGTGTAAAAAACAATAATAAAGTGTTATTCGGGCCTAATTACTTATCTTCTCACCGGTGAGTGTCAGATCACAAACGTGTTAACTGAGTTTTACAAAAGTTCATTTATGCAGTAAATAAAACTAAATTTTACGTGAATAAATAGTTGTTTGATAATTACTGTTACATATTAGTAATTAAGCCACTAATTGTTTTTGTTATTGTGTACATCTTTTAAGGGATTTTAATATATTTATATTTGTGGATTAGGTACGTAGTTGTATTATTTTGAATCTGAATAACATGACCTTTAATTCAATGCAGATTGGACACTACTGTTGAAGCCAGAATATTTGTAAACAAATATATTTGTGTCTCTTTCTATTTTTGTCTCATGTTTCAACCCATTTTTCGTTTGGTCGTATATGAAAGTGCCGGGTCCACTTATATTAGTAATCATTGACTAAAATTAATAACTACAAGTTTTTTTCACATCCATGTTGAAAACATCCAATAGAGTCCCACATACTACAGAAACCGTAATAGTTGGTATACAGTGTATCTGTAAAGATCACTTACATGATAAATATGAACTACTACAAACTATAATTGATATTCCAAAATAGCGAGTTTACTTTGTTGGAATTAATGGGATTTTAATATAAGACCAATTATTATCCATTAAATGCATGACATTTCGCGATAAAATATCAAAGTTATTGTTTGAAGTAAAACAAAAATGGGTAATAGTAAATTCCCAACATATTTATTTATAGATAATAACAATATCATAAACATCTAGAATGCTACTTGTCTTCTGAAATGTTTTTGCAAAATGTTATTGTTTTTCATTCCCATTTTAACATTGTACTTAGCTTGTAGTCGCTTCATATAATGGATATCTTTAGCTTTCCTGAAACAAACAAATTCACAACAAATACTTTACAAATTTCGATTTTGCTTACCTTGCTGCTGCAGCTTGTTGTGTTTCAGTCCAACCCAAAGCTCTGTACTGTGACAACACTTTATGTAACTTCTTTGTGTTTTGTGAAGGCAATGCTACAGTCTTGTTTGGATTAATGCTTTGTTTGTAATACCTCATTAGACTTCTGTGGCCAACTGTTACCCCAGATGGCAGAACCAACTGATAATCATTACCATCAAGCTCAGGAATTGAAACCTAAGAAGAAAATAAACTGTAGATTTGAGAGAAAAAAATGAATGTGTGTTTCCTATATTTTACAAGTCTACTAGCTTTTATATCAAATCCAAATTTCTGTTGCTCAAGAATAACGTCGGTCTGTCGATGAAATCTTATACATCACTGTTCTTTTTTTTTAGACTGACTGTAACTTTTTTATTTATACCATTTTCATGTCTGATGGCTTGTTTCGATACTACTACAGATATCGGTATCGATACTTTTGTTTCGATACACTTTGCTATACCAGTATCGATACTTTACTGCTACCGCAATGCCCCTACCATTGGGTAAGGTATATTTGGCCCGTCATTGGATTTTTCGTTGCACTGAATTTGTTAACATAGAATCCTAAATATGATTATGTCCCGTACGAAAGTGATCGGCGAGAAGATGAAGAATATTAAAGGTGTTTGATTTGGAGAATGTTATGATTGTTTTGGATCTCTGAAAAAAATCCCCAAAATTTGTTTATACATTTGAGTTTCAAATTCTACCTATGGTTAAACTTTAACGGGAGTAATTTCTTTAGATTTTCTTAAAAAACCAATTTCATAATGAATGTATATGCAAGATTCATAAGGTGTAGAAGTGTAGATGCCTACATTTTTTTTGAGTAGTCTTTGCCTGAACTTATCAAAAATTCACACAACAATCAAATCCACAGGATTTTTCTAAAATGATTATGGGTTCATGTTGACTATGATCTTATTCATTAGATTTTATTTGCTTAGATCTACAACAATTAACAAATATTTCGTTTCTAACAATGACCAAAGAATTCATAGCCTTCTCAGGAATAATATTCTCTATCTCTACTAACCTCTTCATCAATGCTGACATCTTCTCTTTCAGCATCAGGGTAAGATGATGAATAATCATAAAAGTCAGCATACTCTGCTAAAGCTATACCTTCATGAATCATCTTACAGTGGCCTTTGTCAATCATGTGTTGTCTGGCGGAATCAGCTGAATGGAATGTTCTTCCTTTTTCATTACACCATAAGCACATAAAACCTAAAAGAAATGACCATAAATCATTGCTAATAAAAATTTAATATTCAATGTAATTAATTATTAATTTACTATTATGAAAACATCAATATTGAATCTGATTACTGAAGAAAATAAATATATAGTGTATACAAAAATAATAAGAAATGTTTATACTTGTAATGGAAATTCTTCATGACACTTTTAGGAAATTAATTAAACAATTATTAGCATAACATCATCATAAACCATTCTAGGTAACCCCATTAAATTCAGCATGTCTACAAAAATTATCACGTACACCAAATAGTTGAATTAGCACAACAATCGACTGGTGGCACAGTTCGATAATTGATGTCAGTCGCGAACCATCAGTCGACACTTCAAAATGTAGCATAGTAATAATTAGATGTAGTTAGCATAGTGTAACCAAATAATCGGTAAAAATAAACACATAGTCTTTACAATCAGTAAAAATAAACACATAGTCTTTACAACTAGTATTCTTGGTCGAGGCCGCTGCCTGCAACATTATAATGTCACATGGCGATCCAGAACCATAAATAATGACCAATCTTCACATACTTCATAAGAAAGAACTGGAAATACTGATGACAAATATGTGTTATACCCTAACAACTACACTTATTTTTCACAATCAAATCCATTTAACTAAATTCTCATCTTTTTGGCATAAATGAAAACTAAACCAATGCATAGTGGACAAATATGAACTTACAAGATGATTCACAAAATTACAAGAGACCAGACAAACTGGAAGTAAGTAATGGAAATTAAAGTATTGTTAGGTTGCATTCAAATACTAAGCATATTCAAATTAATTATAAGTAAAACATATACCAAATGATTATTTTAGTGAAAGTAAGTTATTTGACAGATTCATTCTAGAACTGTCAGACCATGTACACCATAGACAAAGCAGCACTATAGAGATAATGCAGGTCAATATTGATTTAATTGTATTGCACTAACGTCATTGTAAACTGTAACTCGTCACCGCGCACTAAGATTATCGGTTGTGTATCAGTAATTTGTTCTGTTAGAACGAACCTATAATGTCACTGACTTTGGAGATTGCTTTATTAATCCTTATACTACTGAGAGAGGGTCTTAAGGTAACACATTATCTAATGAGATAAACTGAAAATACCCACAAGCAACAACTAAACTGATTACATCAACAATTTCTACACTGATACCATTAAAGTTCACAACATATGGGAAACTTTTTGAATAATAGACCTAGGTAAAATTTGAAGTTACTCTCTGGTTTCTACTTAGCATTTAAATAACAATTATGCAGACAACTCTTGGCAAGCTACTAATCCTAATATTAATTTTGGGGGAGCAATTAAGAAATTATTTTTCAATTGCATCAAGTAATATATGAAATAATGCAATTAGAAGGCATGATATATTTGTAAAATAATTTGTTTAAAAGATATTAAGGAAAATATTTAAAAATATGACTACTCCTCTTCGTCTCTTAATGTACTGAGCTTAACATTTAGGGAAAAAAATAATATAGGGCCTCACTCAATATTTATTGACAAAAATAAAGCAATAATCCCCATCTTAATTTTGGGAAGCAAATTACTATTAAATATAAATTTTCAAAAATCTAGTGATCATGCAGTAGATCAAATGACAAGGCTCACTGTGAGAAATAAAACTGGAAATTTATATTTTAACAGATAATAAGGAAAATATAAGAAAATCAGCTCATTCCCTACTTATTTTTGAAATTATTTAGCCAACAATTTTGAAAAATAATGTAATAAATCTTAAATGATTTTGAAAGTAAACTAAAAAAAATACATGATTTACTTAGATTATGGCATATCTGAATGGTGGTATGAAACCCTAAGTATGCAAGTCTAACTTGCATTGACCAAATTATTTAGAGCAGAATGTTCAATGTATTTCAAATTTATAAAAATCTTTCTCTGAATCAGAATTCTTGTTGATATCCTAATTGTCTAATGAGAGTACTAAAAATAATGCAAATGACAAATATACATGAAAAGCTATGCCTATCTTTAAAGTATTTTAATAATTTCTATATTGACTAAATTGTAAATTTGACTTTCTTGCATCTTTTAGAAATATTTACATTTTGTACTGATGTCAACAGTATCCTATGATTTAATTATATTGTAAATATTGAAATTTGAGTAATATTAATATGATAAATATTATTGTGTAATTTTGCTATCAAAAACTGATTTATTTTATAAAATTGTTGGGTATTGTTCATTTACTTAAATTTTAAGTTACCAATCAAAACATCCTAGAATAATAATCTCTGAAATTAGACTTTTGTTTACTAAATAATGCACACTTTTATCTGGTTTGAAATCTTAAACTGATATACCAAAATATACAATTTTTAAGGTCTGAATCACACCTTGTCAATACTTGCAATGAACAAACATTTTTATTCAGGCCTTGAAACTTTTAGTATTTTGAAATAAACATTCTGTTAAATAACAAAGATTTTGTAAATAAATATAAAATGATTTTTGCATTAGGAGCAAATTTTAACTTTTGTGATCACTTTTGTTTAAGTATATAGCTTATAAGACTCATCACTAGTTATTTATAAATTTATAATGTGCAGACAAGTACTCTAGCAAATATTTCTGTTTTTGTTTCTTTGGGGAATAACACCACAATAGAAATAAAACTATGTATATTGCAGGAATACCAAACGTTTCAAAGTCTATTCTGACGTAGTTTTATTTCTATTGTGGTGTTATTCTCCAAAGAAACATAAAAATAATCAAGAACATGCCACAAACAACGTTTAGAAGACAAATATTTCTGTGTCACAAAATAGTTGTTAACAACAAACATTAAGTGTCTATTTTTGTTGATAATATGCAAAAATCAACTGAACAATCTCAACATTACCTTCTGATATTTTTTCTCCTAAGTATCTCAATAAACCAGCCACATCTGTACAATATTCAATATCAGGTATGAAAAAAGAATGTACAATGGTCATATGTTCCAAATTTTTGATGAAATTTCGACTATGGTGTAAGCAAAAAATGCAATCATTGTTGTCAATTGGATTTTCTACATCATCCCATTCATCTGAGTCTATTTCTTCAACTTCAGAGTCTGAATCAACATTAACATTAATGGAATTTTGTTCTGAATCCTTTGACCTGACATCACTAGATTCAGAGCCTATAAAAAAAGCAAATAAGTATTTTAAGGAACAACTTTATGAAACATACCTCTGTCCTGGTGACTCTTTTCATTATCTTTGTGCTTTTTAGAATTCAAATGGTTATCATACCCATTTTTGTTCCTAAATGACTTGTGACATGGATTACAATATACACTTTTATCTGCCTTCTCCAATTCATCCGCATTTCTTTGATTGTAAACTCTAGTTTGGAAATCTTCAGCAGTAACAGGAGGCAAATCAACTACCTTTCTCTTCAAATTATACCTATGCCAATCTGTTTTGTAATGTAATCTTTGTAATTCACCATCTTTGAATCCCACTCGACATGTTATGCATGTAAAGAGATCTTTAGTAAGATTCACGCTATTCATTTCACAATGTACAATATTTTTTTCTAAAATTGAGATATCTATTCTTTTTGTGAACCACAGAACATGTGACTGTTTTAAAAGTAAGGTTATGTTTCAAATGTCAACATAGGGTCAAAACACAAAATATACAAATGTAGGTGCAAAACCATGTTGCCGAAATAAAAAATTTATAAATAATTTCTGCAAATGTAACTGAGTTTATTTGATACATAAGGCGACACCTGTCGTAATTCCTTATAATATTAACAAATGCCAACGAAGATTTCTGCCTTTGTTAGATGGAGTTTTGAATTTGCATTTCAATTTTCACTCTCTGGTTTCAAAATCATAATGTTTAGAATGTCAAACCTCTTTTGTTTTCATTCTGCGGCTAACCTTAAAGTAAACGTTAGTCCGGTTTATCTACTGTATAAATTAAATTGTACTGTGATATAATATTTGTTATGTAGAAATATGAATCATTTTTTATTTGAAGACTTTTTTCTGTTTAAAGACTCTTACTAATAATGCAAATATATTTTACAAGCGTTTAAAAAAAATCAGGATATGTGTGATACATGTGATTTTCTAATTGTCTTTGTGTGTTGAAGTGAATGAATGTCTTTGTTAAAGTGTGTTAATTGTGCTTAGCAAAACTTACTAAAATATAAAAATGACCGTCACCTACAATGCAGAAGTGGCTACAGTCAGTGGGCTTGGATGCTTTTTGAAATTACTAGCAAAGTGAGTACTTTTTTGTTTTATTTTCAACACAATTAAAGGTACCCATGGTGCTTTTGTTTTACCTTAAGTTTTTTTTGGAACGTCTAAAGATATCAGCCTTAAGATCGTTGCCAAATTGATTTGAATTTTCTCTTCAAGATTTTTAAATAATAAAGGACTTTATGAATAATAAATGTTATATACTGTAGTAAGTAATAATTGCCAGGTAGGTAGGTATTGTGAAAACGTTTCCGATAATTGCAATTTTCTTACGTAAGTGCTTTGACATTTTCCGATATATAATTTACATGCTTAAATGCACTTCATATGCATTTGAAAAACAATAAAGCTTGATTATGAAAAGCGATAACGCACTGGTAACATACAGGAAGAATGCTATCGTGGGTTATGTCATTATCTTTTGAATTACAAATGAGTTTATTACATTGTTACACCGATGAACAGTGGTAGAGAAAGCAATAGCATTCTCATTCTTAAAATAAGGTTCATTGTCAGAATGATGATTGAACGTAAAAGAAAGAGAAATCATATTGTTTTAATAATTTATTATAAATATATGTACCTACCTTATACCTACTATATAATTTCCAGTTAGTTAGTCTTTGGTCTTATTGTAATATTCAGCTAGAGGGTGAACACCCCTCAATTGTTCCGATACAAGGGTGTTCACCCCTTCATTTCAAATCATCTAACTTTTATAGCGGCAAATGTGAATCTAGTGAAAAAGTTAGTAATTTAGGTCTATGAGGATAGCTCTAAAAGTTTTTAAAAAAACGTATAGGTTAATCCCGTTATAATTGTTGTTACTTAATGCTTTCTGTGTATCTACTACCCCGACATTTTTTTTTTCAAATTGCACCAAAATAGTCTCAGTCGTTATTGTTGTATTAGTGTCGGTTAGTAAAATCATTTTCGTGCAATCAAAATTTCCTTTAGAGGTCGAAAATCATCGCCGCTCTGGTTTTTCGGTTTTTGATGTCAGCCCCAATTTTTTTTAAAATTGTCTCAACAACCGTTAATGGTACAATTGCAAGGCCGTAGACAGCGGGGGTTCAAACCGCTCCCTTCAAAAATTTGGAATTGGAAATTCAGTTTTAATGAATTTCATTGAAACATTTTTTTTTCTATACATTTCTTATACAGGGTGACCCAAAAGTATGAAAACTCTTGAAATAACTCTTCAGGAATATATATTTCTTGATAAATTAGAAAAACAAAAGTATTAGCATTTTCCCTGGCTATCTAACGGTGAGCATGACCTTGGCCTTGACGGTTATATCAAGGTCAAATGCATTTTTTCAAATTAGAACCCTAAATTTTTATTCTGGTTTCGGAAAGAGCGGAAAATTTTACGTCCAGGATGACCTTGATCTCGTTCATGACCTTGACCGCGATCAAGGTCAAAAGCCTTTTCATCAAACGAGAACTCATATTTTCACCAAAATCAGTATAGGGGGTTTTTGAGGTTGATTACGATTCTGAGGTCAAATTTACATAATTCAAAATGGCGGATCCAAGATGGCGGACGCAAATTTGAAACTTTCACCAAAATTGTTATGGGGGGGGGGTTTGAGGTCGCTGCGCTGATTACGAATCTGAGGTCAAATTTACAAATTCAAAATGGCGAATCCAAGATGGCAGAAGCAAATTTGAAAAATCAACAGATTTTCTCCAAAATCGGATGACCTTGTCGGTCGTCGTCAAGGTAATTTTCGTACGTAAAATTATCCGCTATTTCCCAATCAGATTTTCTATTTGAAAAAAAAACATGTTGACTTTGAATTTACATTGAAGGTCAAAGTCGTGGTCAAGGTAATTTTTGGACCTAATTGTATTTACAATTTCTGATGAAGCCAGACTTGGCGAAACATATGTCAAATTTGAAGAAATAAAAAGTGAAAATTTAAACAAGTGTTTGTTGTTTTTAAGTAATCTTAAAAATGAATTTTCATCAAGTGAAGACTGAAACAATCATTAATTTATAAAGACTTTTGTTTGTAATTTCGACTTTATGTTCAATTATCTAAGCAAGAAGCAACAAATTAACGACATTCAGCATATGATATTTCATTCTGTAAGCTTTTGATTTCTTTACAACAACATCAGTAGTAGCAAATAGGGTTTTATTGGTAGATTTAGGCTAAAAAGGGATTTTTTTAGCGTTAGTGAACAAAAAATATTGTGAAAAAATGTTTGAATTTAATGTCATTTAGTCATGTGGTATTCTTAGAACACGTTATTGATGCTTTTGTTCCATTACAACGGAAGAAAAATAATGTCCAAATTGGACTGAAGACGTTTGAAGACAGTAACAATGTCATTGATGTGTATGATTACATTCTTTGCAATAAGAGAAATATAGTAACAGAAAATTCCAATGGCACTAACGTAGCACTAAAGATTGTGACCTGCATATGATCTTCCTTTCCACGATTACTCTAGGACCGCCACAGCCTCCCTGCCACGGCAACCTCTGCCACGGTCACCTCTGTCACGACCACCTCTGTCACGACCACCTCTGCCACGCCACCTCTGCCACGCCACCTCTGCAACGCCACCTCTGCCACGGCCACGGCCACCTCTGCCACGGCCACCTCTGTCACGGCCACCTCTGTCACGGCCACCTCTGTCACCACCAAACACGCCGCGAAAACCACCACCCCCACGGTACGGACGTCAATTTACATCAAGCCTTCAGGTCTAGGACACTGCCAGGCTAGCAGTTTGACTGGGGCGCTACATTTGTCAAATAATAACGCAGGTGCCCTAAAACTTGCCGAGGAAGGACAGAATCCTCGCATTAAGTAAAATGATATCGAAAGGGACTGCGAAAACACGGCCTATCAATCGTTTTGGCTTGAGGAATTTTCAGCAAAAGGTGTTACAAAAGTCACCCTAGGAATAATTGGTTTGTTACGGCCAAGCATTCATAGCGACTTTGCTTTTTCTTCCTTCGATGTAGGCTCTTCCCATCATAGCTTTCATATTTGAAACATTACCAGATTCGTATTCACCTCAGCTTTTAGAAAACAGTTACTTTAGTTTTATCACTAGAGAGACATCTGCATATCCAATATTGTTAATCTTGATGACATTCACTGGGACCCCTACGTTCATTGTGCATAAAGCTTGTCTGAAAATATTGCAGGGTGTCCCAACGAAAACGAGCCACCTGCAATATATCCCAAAATACTCATTATTTTGACAAACGCAAAAAAACACCTCAAAAGATTTACGGAAGGGGACAGATTTGGCCATGCTAACCGTTAATTAAATTGTACCTTCACCACCCCAGCGCTAGAATCTCATTTCATTTTAAATGGAAACCTACCATAAGTGACACCTCGTTTTAAAACCGGTTTAAAAAGGGTGTCGTTTTTGATATTACATCAACATTTAAGGAATTTGCGAATTAAAATGTATTTCTTGAATATTTTTCTGATCAGAGATCATTGATGAATGGATAATTCTCAGATAAGAGGTTTTGTATCCATAGAAAATGCGGCTAAGGGAAAATCTTGGAGTTTCTTGATTAAACAAATATTTTACGATTTTAGTGTATTTTATGGAAAGATTTCGAAAAGGGCAACTCAATTTATACATTCTTAGTTACTTTTTAGAAGGCCAAGGTAAATACATTAGGCAGGGTAGAGACATAAACATCAGGGGAGAGACTTTGCTGTAATAAAACAATGAATACAATCAACTTTAATCTAACATCATACTTATCTCATAACTGCAATATTGCGATATGTGAATCATTCATCTGACGACGATATCAGATCCAAAGCTATTGAAACGTTGTGAAATCAATCATTTCAACACGATGGAAGTCCAAGGAAACTTCGAGGAACGAGTTACATTGTCTACCAGCTTCAAAAGAACTCTCTTTAGTTGTGCTCTTTTTTCTTCGTTATATAGTCTCTTTTACTGGAACATAATCTCATATTAGAACGATCTTCAAGAAAATTGATAACATTCCTCTTAATTATTTCATAGCTTCCTTTGACTTTTGGGTTAGTTTCCATCAACTGTACTTTTCCAAATTTTCTCAAAGTTTTAATATATTTTTCGTTATGTAAAATGCTATACTTATTAACCAATTTCCCATTTATTAATCTTTTAAAAACTTATTTTTCCATTCCATTTGGTAGAGCAGAATAATTCTGCAAACAGTAGTTTTTTCTTTATTCTGTCTCTAGCACTTGGCGAATTCATCACTTGCTCTATTTGGCTGTTAGGTGTAAGTTTTTGAGGCTTTTGTAATCTTTGTAATTTTTTTGTAACGCGCTAATTTAGTGTTTGGATTATTTATTCTTTCATCTTTTTTTATTAACTAAATATCTTCTATCTTGGTCTGATTTAATTTTAGCAACTCTTCTATCAAAATTCCCTTTCGGTATTTGAACATCATCATCTCAATTTCGAAGGGCAAGTCGTTGCCTACGCCCCTTTGCTATCTTTTTTCATATCATTCGTTGCTATCTGGGGTTCATTTGGTCGATCGTTTTTATCACTCCTTCTCTTTCTTTTTGTTTTTGCAGTTCATATTTTTCAGGATAATTTTTTATCCTGACATTCCTTATCTCACTACTGGTACCACACCTTCCCCTCTGTGGGCAAATTCTGCTACGTACCGATAGTACGTGCATAACCCTAGGAAACTTCTTAGCTGCTGGATACGAGGGCTTCCTTTTATATTTCGGGATTGGACAACCCTAGTGTTGCAATCTGACAACTGACAGCTCTATCGTAAAGTTTGACATTTTTGAGGTTATACGTACTCAGAACGTTTTGACATACGAGCGCTATGAGTTGTTTACAGTAACTTAAAGGATTCATCTCAGCCAAAAAATGGAATTAAATCGTGAACATTTTCCTGCGATTATTTTTTACAACTTTCGACGTGGATTAAGTCAGCAAGAGTGCATGGATGAACTTAATTTAATTTTTGGCGATGAAACTCCATCAAAGACCACTGTTTATCGATGGTATGGTGAATTCAATCGAGGTCGTAGTTCACTTCAAGACGAATTTCGTGAAGGTCGTCAAAAACAGTTGTTGTTACGGAAACCATTAATGCTGTTCGCGAACTGATATTGCAAGATCGTCATGTGACCTATCGTGAGATTGAGTCAACCTTACACATTAGTGGGACCAGCATACATTCAATATTGCATAAACATTTGAATGTCAAAAAATTTGTTCGCGTTGGATCCCACACAATTTGTCAATCGTTCAAAAAAAGGCTCGTGTCGATTGGTCGAAAGAAAAACTCAAAAAATACGATCGCGGTGCTTCAAAATACGTTTATGACATAGTGACAGATGATGAATCGTGGATTTACGCGTATGAGCCCGAAAGTAAAGAGCAGTTGACTGTATGGGTGTTTCAAGATGAGCCGAATCCAACAAAAGTTGTTCGCGCACGAAGCACTTCCAAGCAAATGATCGCTTGTTTTTTCGGACAAACTGGACATGTCGCAACCGTACCACTAGAACAACGCAGAACAGTCAATTCTGAGTGGTACACAACCATTTGTTTGCCAGTTGTCTTCCAAGAAATGAGGAAAACCAACCGCCGAAGACGGATCACTCTCACCACCACAGTGCGAGCTCTCACACATTAATACTCTCAAACAACTGCATTTTTGACCACTCAAAACATCGATTTGATGAGTCATCCTTCGTATAGTCCTGACTCACCAAATGACTTCTTTTTATTCCCGTACGTAAAAAACAAACTGAGAGGTCAACATGTTTCGACACCTGAAGAAGCGGTTGCTGCGTTTAGAATGCATGTTTTGGAGATACCTCAATCAGAGTGGAAAAAGTGCTTCGACAATTGGTTCAAACGCATGCAAAAGTGTATAGATCGGTCATTCTTGGACGGCTTTGATTTTCTGTTCATCCACAGTTACTTCGTTTACGGAAACTACATGTCCAAGATAAGATATTGCATCACCGTTTTGGAACAGTTGACACTCCTTAGGGTTTAAGATTATTCCAAAAGTTCAAAGTCCCTAATCTTAAAAATTAAAAAAACATATCATATTGATCATATCATTTCCCTGATAACGATAGCAGATCTATTGAAAAGTTGTGAGATTAACCAGTTCAAGAAGATGTAAGTCCAAATAAACTTCGAAGAATATCATATTTCTTGAGAACGTTGGCAGAAGTTAGCTATCTGAATTAGTTTGCACAAATATCTTACATTATCTCCCCTGGTCAGTGAGTATCTTCCCTGATAGTTATCTTGCCAGGGGAAATACAGCAGGGGAGAGACGTTTTTATGACAAATTCCTAATGTTTAACTAATATAAGTTAATATTGAGTTAATAATGTATTACACCTCAACCAACACAGTATTATTATTAAGGTTAGGCAGTAAATGCAAATAAATTAACTGAATTTTATAATTAAGAATTACCATGGAGAGAATAAAGACCTTGCGAAACCAGTGCACCCTAATCGCATCAACTAACAAATGGCACAAATGGCACGGCAATGTTTAGACTGCACGTTGATGCACGTCCTGGAGCACTATTTAGACCTAGTATTAACGGACAAAATTCGCCAGGGGAGATACGCAAAAAAAGCGGGCGAAACCAGTGCACCTAAATATACTTTAGTGGCAGCAACTGTGCTAAAGAAGGTAAGTACTGTTGCGGGTTTAATTAAAAACGTCGCATCAGACTTAAATATGGAATTACAGGAAAATGTACTTTAATTTTAGATTAAATCATAATGCTATTGATACAATACATTGAGTTGCTGTCATTTGTTGCATAAATTCGCAACATATAGAATAAAAAACTATTTTATAATGATTGCTGTACATATTACCTCTTATCTGCACAATAGATAATTGGTTGATGACATGGAAAATGAAACTGGGGAGACATAATGACCTGGAGTTGCATTGCTATTTGCAGCAATCAAACGGCTCTTATGTTTAGTATTACTAACTGCTGTCCTATATTTCTGTTAGTATTAACGGACAAAAATTCGCCAGGGGAGATACGCATAAAAGCGGGACAAAAATCAAGTGTGAAAATTATTGAAAATAAACAAATATTGTTGTATTTCACCTTAATAATACTTAAGTATACTTGTTTAAATTCCTGCTAAATATACTATAGTTGGCAGCAACTGTGCTAAAGAAGGTAAGTACTGTCTGCGGGTTTAATTAAAAACGTGAAAGGGACAGGCGAGGGAGAGACTTTTTCAGACTTAAATATGGAATTACAGGAAAATGTACTTTAATTTGAGATTAAATCATAATGCTATTGATAAAATACATTGAGTTGCTGTCATTTGTTGCATAAAATCGCAACATATAGAATAAAAATGCTATTTTATAATGATTGCCGTACATATTACCTCTTATCTGAGAATGACCCGAATACTAATTACAATAGATAATTGGCTTACAATTTTAAAAAACTTTTTGCTATTTCGACATGGAAAATGAAACTGACAGTCATTTATAACATATGATAACATATGTTCGAAATGTTCATGCCTCAAATTCATTCCCAATATTGGAAAATACATCTGGAGTTAGTCGGCCACATTATTCTTGGATACCATGTCTCAGATCACTCACAGCGAGTCTGGAGGAGAAGCATACACGCGGATGGTTAAATATCCCCAAAGAAAAACATCCAGGGCGTCATATCTAGCGACCCTACTTTCCACTCAATGGCTCCTCATCTTCCAATCCTTCTATTCTTGTTCTTGGATGTACAGCGTTTGCAAGTAAGTCTAAATACTCCATTAAAAGTGCCATCTATGGAAACAAGTCCAACGATATGATTACCTACAATTTCTGCCCACACCTTTAGCTTAAGAGGTCGTTCAGTATGAGTCTCTCTAAATAACTGTAGATTAATGTTACTCCATTATTGGCAGTTATGACGATTTGCTTGACCATTTAAATAAAAGGAGGCTTTGTCAGAAAGGCAAGTATTGTATAAAATAATTTGGTCAAATCGTTTCTTCTTGGATCGATTTTCTCCACAATTCATTAATGTATTTATGCCTTCCAGACTTTCTGGATGTCTCTCATTGAAATTACGAAATTACTAGCACTCTGAACATAAAGAACAATAATGTGTTTTAACGTAAGAAGTTATTAAATTTTTTCTATGAGAAGTGGTACGTCAAAATAGCACTCAAACAGATGTTTATCGAACATCTGTTATAATAAAATTATTTAAAATTCTTTGACAGTTTTATTTCTATTATCGTAATAGCAAAAAAATATATGAACGAATTATCTATTTTAATTCGTATTCGTCAATAACATCAGAGATCAAAAAAATATCCAGGGATCATGATTTAATTCGCAAATTCCTTAAATATTGCTAGAATATCCAGAACGACACATCTTTGAACTCCTTTTTAAAGAGGCTTTAAAACGAGTTGTCACGTATGGTGGGGTTCCATTAAAAAAAGAGTAGCTAGCACTGGGGTGATGAGGGTGCAATTTAATTAACATTTAAAATGGCCAAATATGCCTTAGTAAATCTTTTGACGTATTTTTGGGATTTTCAAAATAACGAGTATTTTGAGAAATATTCCAAGTGGCTCGTTTTCGTAGGGACACATTGTATATGTGAAAGAAGAGTGGAGAATGCAACCTAGTCTCACTCTTTAATTAATACTAGCTGTCGCCCAGTGGTCGAAATTCGACCAATTGTGTCAATATCTCTGGCAGGTTAAGTAACATGAAAATTTTATCGTAACATTCTATCCTAGGACTTTAGGGAGAACAGCAATTACACAGAACGGATCCAGATTCGGAACCTCTGTGTGATAGTTTCCTCGAAAATCCTAGATGTCGGTCTTACATCTCGCTTCTACAAATAAGTAACGAAATTCAAGTTTTTTTCAGATATAATTCATAGAACTTTATTTGTGTTCAAATTCGTAATTCTTAATTTAATATGAAAACAATTCAACCGCTAATGGGCTACCCTACATATTTATTTTTTCTAACCCCACTGTATAGCTATAATTGCACTCAATTCTCTAACATTTATTAAAATCATTATAATAATTCCATCTCATTATATATTTCCACGACCCTGTATATGCAACTGCTCATGGACCAGGCATAATATTTTTACATTTTTGAACCACCGGGTAAACCATTGTGTATATGACCCACCATATTTACTGTTTTTGTTTATGAAATTTTTAATTATCTTCTGTAACTATAATTCTACTCTGACCTATATTTCAATCATTATATATATGGAACTCTTCGTGGTCTACTCTATAAATCATTTCATTTTCTAACATTTTATATCACCATCCTATATATCTATAATTCCTCTCACCCTATATTTCATCTTAACTATATATACAACTGCTTATGGGTTACATTTCCATTTCCGCCACCCTGTATATGCATCTATGTATAACATTTTTTGCACCACCGTGTATAATTGTAATTCTACTGCACCTTCTATTCCAAGAACCCTGTAAATTCAACCGCTAATGGGCTTCCCTATATAATTATTTTATTAGTTATAATTGCACTCTTCTCTATATTTTAAACACTATATATGCAACTGCTTATGTGCCACCCACGAAAAAATGATTTCTAACATATCTGGAATCGTCCTGTATAATTATAATATACAACGATTACTTTACCCACTGAAAAATAACAACGCTTGCATGCCACTTCCAGAAGTACATGCTCTAAGTATATAACAGCATTGGTCTGTCTATCTACAATTACTCAATGTTTTGAGTCTGGCGGCGGCGGCACATTCAGTTGTTTGGCATTGACATTATGGGTGTAAATAATGAATTTTTATTATATTTTATTTAATGAATGAACCAATATTATAAATTAAGATTAGCATTCTGCACTGAAGGTCGTCAGTAGCTACTAAACAAAACAAAAATGAAGAAAATCGGTTGAGAAACAGAGGAGAAAATGGTACCTAATCGTTTTGTCTTTGCCTATTTATATATAGATATCGTCCGACATTGCTTGCCCAATTCTTACTTTTGCAGCTTCATGCCAGTAGGGTGGAGATGGTCTTACGGCGTTTTTAAAACATAGTAAGTGTTCCGATTTATGAATTCTGTGTAGAACTTTATCACAATACTCTACAATACATCTATTAATATACAGGAAGACTGTTTAATCCTATAGGATGTGTCAAAAGTCCTAGGACATTTTTCGCTGGTTATCTCATGACTTTAAATTTGACCTTGCCCATAACCTTCAATGTCAGGTCAAGGTTAAACTTATTTGTTTTAAATTTTTCTCAGAACATCTGTCACGAAGACTCTCATTAAAGGACAATCAGTAATCCGCTCAATTTTTCAAAATTATCCCTTCTACAAATCGTTTTACAAATTTCAAATACTTATCTCGTACAGAAAAAAAGTGACGAGGAAAAACCCTAATGGATAAACGTAAAAATCATGAACCTCCTCAACAATCAGTTCGAAATTTGAAATACCAAATTATTATTATAATATTATTAAGCCAACTCAGATGACTTTTATGTAATACATTCTATCAATTGATGCAATGTTTTTATTACAATTCAACCATGACAGATCTGCCAGACAAACGATTGATTTATCTGATAGATCTGCCATAATTACATAATTTTTTCAATCGTATAAACCGCTCGTTATAATGAATCGTTGAAGTATTTCCTAATATGTCAAGAGTTTTCTTGTTTAAGTTAAACTTGACTTATCGGTTTCAAGAGCAAATCAGGCATGTTCCTAATTGAAAGATAACAAATCATATTCCAATGTTTGATCAATGATTGCAGATTTTATTTAATAATAGATCAATTATTATACATTATCTAATAAGGATAAGTGTTTGATCAAATATTTGTACCAACTAAGAATTGAAATAGTTTTAGTACAAGGCTCTGCACGTTTTTTTCTCCATTACGATCCTAAGAAACGATTTTATTGGGTATCTGCAAGTTGGCTGTGTAAAACAATGTGTGGCTAAGAGGAAAGTAAAAAATAAATATCAAGTAAACGAATACAGTATATATAGAAATGGTAAATACTGAGAATCTGTATATTTTACAATCCATTAAACGCAATACAATATAGTGTATATTGTAGAGCACCTTCATTCTTGCGCTTTCTTCAGTTGATTGAAATCTCGAATAACAAACTGAATTTAATATTTTAAAATATTATATTCTATTCTATGTACAAATTCCACTTTTCTCTAAATATTATTCATAAGAAAGTTTTCCATTACAACTAATGAAGACACACTGTATATATAGATCAAGGGAGGCCCGTCATCTTCATGTTGATTAACTGACATTTATTGTGCCTTAATCCCAATTTATTTTCAATTTACTACACTAAGGTTTTAAAATTATCCCCCTATCATAGGTCAGTTTATAAAGTTTTTGCCGACTTTTAAAGAACGGCATATGACCTTGAAAAAAATATGGAACCAATCCGGGATCTCCCTTAACAGAATCCGGTTTAAACGACCCAAATTCCTTGAGCCGATTTCGAGTACTCGCTGAACAAATTTATATACAGATGAATTGAGATCATCGTTGTTTTTGAAGTCGGTTATAAAAGAGATGGAATTAGTTACCCTAAATGCCAAGAGGCTATGATGACAGGATATTCTTCGTATGATGTAAACCCATAGACCACAAAAACGAAGCTAATGACTAGAAATCAGAAAAGCCAAAGTATAGTATATGAAGGAGAGGTGCGTGGGGATAGGGATTCTCCAAGTAAACCATAACTGCTTTGCAATCCATAAGAAAATAAAAAAGGTTCTTCACTTCAGCTCTGATAATAATACAAATGTATCGGGTACCAAAGAAACCTTCAAAGTTCTAGGAAAGCTACATACAGAAAATTTTCGTATACGCTTTACCACGCACATTCAACATATACCTACGTTAGTATTACCTAAACACAAGAGCTTACAAGACTTAGCCAGTCTCGGTATTGGTCTATTGGTCCCCCCATTTTGGGGAAAAATATATTTTTGGGGAAAATTTGGGGATCAAATATATTGTGAGGAAATTATTGGGGAAAATAAAAAATGATGGGGAAATCTTGGGGAAATAAAAATTTTTGTGGCAGAGTTACTGAAATGAACTGAAGGAATCTCGGCGTCCGTATATGTAAACATAGTAATTCATTGGAATGAATTTTTATGATTCACACGAATTTAAACGTTGAGAGGTCAATAAAACTCAATATTTTGGAAGTCTAATAAGACTTTAAAACATATGTTATCTAATTAAAGATATAAAATTTTCAAAAAATCGTAAAGCAAAGATTTTAGCAACATAGATAGTGACAAAAATGCACATATTCTTATATTTTGATATCAAAATTATTTAGATTTTTTTTATAGGCATATTATAAATTGTTACTTTTTTTATTAAAAAAGGTGTCGTCTAACTACTCGACACGCCTGACCGAGCCATCACCTGTGTTAATTTCTATCCTTTTCACCCCAATGGTGTTTTTATTGATATAAAATTTTAATTATATCAGATACCCAAAAGTTTGAGAGAATCAAGGCTATTAATTAACCAATTCCCACCTATTGTTTTGTTCCATATACTTAAATATTGTTTATTTAAATAGTGTTGGAGTGATAAGTTTTATTCATCCGTGTATCGGTAAGTTCAAAGACGAGGGATGAATTGTTCCATCTAAATATGGTAAAAGATAAATTGAGAAACTGGATGCTCACAAAAACGACAGACCACATTACGAAGAATACGTTATACCCTTCAAGACCTTGGAGCCTATGTTAAATGTATACCAACTAATGAGATGTTAAAGAAATTTAATTCTCAAAAAGTGGATAAAACACCAAATCAAGCTATTGTACAAAAGAATTTGGAGGCATTTCAATAAATATTAATTTTGAAATATAGATATATTTTTACTATCTAATATTTAATGTATTTAAACAAATCTCGCCCAGTTCAACATCAAATATTTTATAATCCTGCTTATAAATCGTTTTAGGTTTCAAAGTTGGATCTGGCAACTCTATTGGTCTTACGCTGTCAGTCTTGTTCTTGGTCTTGCAGCAAGAGTCTCGCAAATCTTGCAATTATATATTAGCCATTTGTATTTAACGCTTTAGTTTAGAACTTAGAAAAACGTAACAGAGTAGTTACATTTTGGGCTTAAACTATTATAGACATAGAAATGCCAATCAGATTAATAAAATTAACTTGACAAAATACTAAAGATGTCAGTTTAGATAGATAGTGATAGGCCCTCACCTTATATAGAGTGCAGTGGAAGAGTTGTAGAATAAAGGCGAACTATCTATTTACTATTTACTTAAGTAAATAATTTATATATTTTTTTCTATATTGCCCACATATGTTTTAACTTTTTTATTTGTTTTATTATTCGGATCACTTTCTATAAGTGTAACTCTAATTCACCTTCTATTGCAACCACCCTGTATATGATTCTGTGTATTGGTCACCCAATATAAATTATTTCTCTAGCATTTTATAATTCAACTATACCGGATGTTGCAACCGCCCTGTATGCGTATTAATCCTCTCCACCCTATTGACTGTTTCTATTTTTCTGTTGTCTAAATCACTGTGTATACCTATAATTTTACTTCGCCCCTTATGTTAAGTGTAAACAACTACTTATGTTCCACACTATATAACTTTTTTTTAACCACCCTTATATTTCATTCATCCTATATATACAACTGCTTCTAACATTTTGTGAACCCTCCACCCAATAACTCAAATATTCTTACTGCACATGTGTTTCGTCTTCATTGTTTATTTAATGAATATTTATTTAGTTTTTTGCGGGTTATATAAATTGGATATTCAAGTGCATTAGACTGAATGTATTATTTATTTATTTGCTGGAATTAGGTTTGATATCCTTAAATTCCTATTATTTTCATTCCTTCCTGTACTATATGTTGGAAAAAAACCACATACTTCCTCGTTGAATGGGTCAACGAGACTTTCGCATCAACTCTCATGCCAAACAGTTCGAAATATAATTTTTACGGTCCGTGACGTTATGTGCACATTTTATGGACGGAACTACATACTGGATCTACATATAGTATTTACATACACCCTTTTACCTTTCTGGTAAGTCTGCCTAATTTATCTTAATAATTGTAAATTGTACCGTTATATATTTATGCACTGGAAACATTCTATGCAATATAAGATTTTAACTTCTCCCAAATAGTATAACTTGAATCAACACCTCATATAAATTACAGTCCACTTAAATACATATGCAAAAATGGCGCTAAATGCTACAACATGCTTATTTAACTTTTTTTTATCGTTTCTTGTTTCACTCTGTATAACTATAGCTTTACTTCACTCTTATTTCAATCACCTTGTATACGCAACTACTTATGTGCCACCCAATACAACATTTTTTAAACCATCCTATATAACTTTAATTCTATTCCACCTTATGTTTCAACCAGGGGCGGCCGTACCTTAAGTGCACTCGTGCGCTGAATCACCAAATTTAATAAGCTTTTAATAAGGTTAAATATCAACACAAAATGTTTAATAAATATCATTTCAATAACAAAGAATTTAATAAAAAACAATTTAAGCTGTAATCCAAGCTTGTATTAAGACTTATATTCGCTTGAAAGAATATTTCACCGTGCACTTCGGCTAGCGCAAGGTGAAACCAGTGCTGCCGTTTCTACCGATTTTTCGGTAGTCTACCTATTTTTTACCATTTTCAAGTTATTCTACCGATCTACCGAATTTCAAATGAAATTTACCGATTTTTAGAGTAACGACCTATTTGCCTTTTTTTATCAATAAAATCTTTAAAAAATCAAATAAATAAGGATGAAACGAGTTTTTTTATCAACTATTAATAAATAGCTGTAGTTACAATTTTGCAAATCAAATTTAAATTTAATAAATATTATAATACTATTCTAAAAAGTACTTAAGCATTATTCTTAAACAACAAATAGGAAATGTAAACAGTGGTGATGTGAAAATGCTTGACCCCAAAAAAAGATATTTTTATTACAAACAAGTAAATTCTTATTAAAACTAACATCTAGGTAATACAATTTATACATGAAAAAGGTGTTATTTCGGTTGGTAGAGTATTAAAAAATATTTGTAATGTTTTACGAACTATAAACGATTGTTTTTTGAAACGAGGTTATATTTTAAAAACTCCTTTCGAGAAAATAGATTTTAAAAATCGTAGTAATTTCCTAGAAATAAAAAATATGTATTTCGGAGCAAACGTAGGAAAATATATTCTTACTAGCGATATAACTGAACAACAAATTAACTTCTTCCAGTTACGGTGTCTCGATTTTTATATAGAAAGTTGCTCACAAATTTTTAGTCGCTTTCCTTTAGAAAAAAATCCTATAGAAAGTTTTGGTTTTTTGGATCCATTAGTGGTTAAATCTGGAACTAGAACCTCCATTTTAGATGGAGTGGTACATTTTCCAAATTTATTTGATGAGAACCAACTGCAAATTCTTGACACGGAGTGGCGCTTACTAAGAAATGTGGAACAAATTCAAACATTTAGTGATAGAGTCGAAATATTTTGGTCAGAAATTAAAGAACTTAAATTAGGGGATGGTCAGTTAATGTTTTCATTTTTGATTAATTTTGTATTTAATATTATATGTTTGCCACATTCATCAGCTAATATGGAACGCATGTTTTCATCAATTAATTTGATGAACACTAAAAAAAGAAATGCTCTAAACACAGAAACTAAATATATACATACATACTAAACAACACATTGGAAATAAAAGCTGTTTTGATTTTCCAATTGAAAACAATTTAATTTCAAATTTCAAAACCAACAAATAAATACTATTGTCTAATAATTTATTTATTATGGTATTTACGATTGTATTATTTTCATTATTTTTTTTACATTTTATATGCATAAATAATTTTTTTGAGAACATTTTATACTATTTATTTTCCTAGCAAATATGTCTCGTGCTTTTCTATTATATATCACATTTAAACCATGTAGTATACCAACTTTCCGATGGCTACCGAAATCTACCGAAATTTACTCTTGAATTCTACCGATTTCTATACTTTGGGCTGTGGCAGCACTGGGTGATAAAAGCTTCTATGAGATCCAATATAACACCCTTAAAGCGTGAGATACAACTACTTATGTACCACCCAATATCACATTTACATGTAAGATTTTTTGAGCCCACATAACTGTAATTTTACTTCGCCCTATATTTCAACTGTGCACATTGCTTGCTGCTTGAATTTCCATGCACTCGCACACATACCTACCACCGAATACCCTAAAGAAAAGATGGCTGACATAACAATTTTTCTTTACAGAAAATTATATGTTGTCTTTCTGTAACATTCTTCAATGGCATCCTGTTTGGAAGTCGGTTAGTAAGAATGACAAATTTCAGTGTGAATAGTAACACTACATGAATTTTGACAGTGCTCACTACACGGCCACATAACGCTTTACTATTGAGAATAAAATTTCGTATTCCAAATATGTAGCGAGCACCATTAACATACAACCATTTTTTAAATCTTCACCCGATAACATCTGTATGTATAGCTATTACTTCACAAATGACGTGCGTACCGCGAATATTAATACGAATTTAAAACTACCAACAGTTCCAACAATAGTGAGCAGATGTAACGAAATTTTCTCGGAAGAAATATTCATTCATGCACATGTCGGAGAGAGAATTGACACACCGCCAAATAATAAAACATTGCGGCATTGATAATGACGATGCGTGGGTTTTACTGATCCGAGTATTGCTCATTACCTTAATGGATTCGTTCTGGTATAAAATTTAAGTAGTTGTAGTTAATGCTTTAGATTGGTCCATTTCGGTATGGCATCTTTTGGTACTTTATGTTTAGTCATATCATGGTAACGCATTGTTTAAGAGAATGACTTTGAGGTACGTTTCGATAAAAGCGTTGGAGTGAGCTTTTAGAATTACGTCTTTAATTGAACGTACAGGGTGTGGAAACGATATTGCGATTACTCAAACGTCCAATATTTAGTGTAATAAGCCATATTTTCTGTCCATTCCTTGATCATTTTCCAGGGAATCTTTACAAAACCAGCAGAAATTTTGGTGACTTGCTTTCTGTGGGTTGGCACAAAAATATAGTTAAGAATTACTGTGAGTTTCAATTACCTCTGTTCGTACAATTCGTGATAACTTTATTTAAGGATCATAACAACTTTTAAATTCAAAAATAGAGCAGAACTTCTAGATTCCAATCATAGAGCTTGTACTTCTGGAGGTAGCCTGCATTGCACAAATATCGTGCCAATGTTCGAAAGAGAGAACAAGAGAGCGGTCAAGATGATATTTCTCTCGATTGTTAACTGCACCCAATAAGCTAAGTGCAGTATGTATGTATGTAGTTTATATTTTTTTGGGAAAATTGTAAATATGTCGAAAAATATATTTTTTCCAGATTTCAAAAAAACTTGGTATAAAAAGGTTTACTTTTACCAAGTTTTGTGTAAATTGAAATATTTTTGCGAGAAAAAAAGAAAAGCGATTTTTTAACGATTTTCAATTAAAGTTTGAGGTTATGTTAGTCTGAAGCTGGTAGACAATGTAACTCGTTCCTCGAAGTTTCCTTGGACTTCTATCGTCTTGAAATGATTTATCTTACAACTTTTCAAGACGATGGAAGTCCAAGGAAACTTCGAGGATTTGAGGATATCTTAAAAATATCATGAATAAATGTTTTTCTTTTTTATATTGTCTACAGCTTTTATAGTGAACCACCCCCTTTCTCATTTCCCATTATCTCCAGTTTAATTTTTGTTTTTTTCTCTTACAATACAAACGAAATTTGTCACTGGTCTTTGCCTGTCAACATGTTTTAAACCGACTTCCAAAAAGAAGAAGGTTATCAGTTCATCTGCAAATTTTTTTTTATATATGACGAGCAATTATTCAAAAACGGCTTGGGGCAATTTTGATAATTTAAACTGCATTATATTAAGGAACATTACATAAAGGTCCCATATAATTGTTTATAACTTGAGATTACGGTTTTCCAGAAAACAGAAAATTAGAAAAAAAAGTAAATAAATGACTAGATTTCAGTGAATTTCAATGAATCTTCACTGTTTTCTCTAAAACCGCTCAAGAAATTTGAATATTATAAATTATATTCTCCAAAGATATGTTCCAGCTTGATTCCGTATATTTTTCTATAACGTAAAACTTACCACTTTCCTGAAAATCGGAAAAATATGCAAAAAACACAGGGTGTTTGTTTCATTTTAATTCGTTGGAAGTAAGTTTTTTTTAGAGATGAGGTTAAGTTAACGTGCTTACAGTTGCCTGAAATGGCAGAAAATATTCCTTTAGTTTATATATATATATATATATATATATATATATATATATATATATATGCCATTGATGAGAAAAATCCCTAGATCTTGGAGATTCATATAATTGAGAGAATTGATTCGTATGGTAATGGTATTTTCATCGTACGATTAGACTGATGGAGCGTCAAATTTGAATCATATTATTTTTTTTGTCAATGGTTTGAAATGACCAATGAGAGTGAGAACTGGTGACGTCATAGAAAAGTGGAGAGGGCTGCCTACGAACAGCCCTTCAATCTTGTGTTTGTGACGTCACAGAAACCTGGCGCGGAGCTTGATACCTATAGCGGTAATGTTAAACATATAACATTAAAATGTTGGTATATTTCAGATCTCGGAAAAGAGCACTTCTTACTGCGTAGATGAGAAAAAATCATGTGATGTGATTTCTAAGAAATCAGTGTTCAATGGTTACGATAGAAAGTAACAGCTGGGGTGTTGTTGGCAAATTTAAACCAAATTCATGCAACACACAATACATTGCGCTTGTCTAACACTCACACAAAATCACTGCGCATGTCTTACGTCCATACAACTTCAGTACGCATGTCTAATACCCACGCAACATCACTACAAGTGTCTATTACTCATACAACATCTCTGCGCATTTCTAACTCACACAAAATCACTGCGCACGCCAATCACTCCCACAACATCTCTGCGCATGCCTAACCCTCCCACAACATCTCTGCGCATGCCCAACATCCATACAACTTCACTGCTCATGTCTAACACTCACACAACATCATTACGCATGCCAAATATCTCTGCGTATGTCTAATATACATACATCATTGCGCATGCCTAACACTCACACAACATCAATGCGCATGCCTAACACTCACACAACATCAATGCGCTTGTCTAACACTCACGCAACATCACTGCGTATGCCTAACACTCACACAAGATCATTGCGCGTGTCTAACTCTCACGCAACATCACTGCATGTCTATCACACATAAAACTTCATTGCGCATGTCTAACATTCATACAATATCACTGCGCATGCCTAACACTCACACAACATCTTTGCGCATGCCGACCACCCACACAACATTAATGCGCATGTCTAACACTCACACAACATCACTGCGCATATATAACACTCACCCAACATCATTGCTCATGTCTCACACTTCTTCTAAACGGTTCTTTTTTAAATATAAATTATTCATACTCTCTTCGAGGTGTCATTCTTTTGTACGCAATATATATATAATATATATTGTTTCAGGTTAGGGAATCTTCATCAGTTGCGCTTCCCACAATTGAATGTCCTTTATGTATTTGATACATTTCGTTAAATTTGAAGACGTGAGATGTAAAGACCGACATCGAGGATTTTCGGGGAAACTAGCACATAGAGGTTCCGAATCTGGAGTCGTTCCATGTAATCGCTGTTACCCGTAATTTCTAGGTTAAAATGTCACGATGAAATTTTCAGGTTAACTTCACCTGTCAGAGATATTGAATACTCTCTTTGAGGTGTCATTCTTTTGTATGCAAGACAATATATATAATATATATTGTTTCTGGTTAGGGAACCTTCATCAGTTGCGCTTCCCACAATTGAATGTCCTCTCGAACACTTCTTTATGAATTTAATACATTTCGTTAAATTTGAAGACGCGAGATATAAAGACCGACATCTAGGATTTTCGGGGAAACTAGTACATAGAGGTTCCGAATCTGGAGCCGTTACATGTAATTGCTGTTACCCGTAATTCCTAGGTTAGAATGTCACGATGAAATTTTCAGGTTAACTTCACCTGTCAGTGATAATCAATACTCTCTTCGAGGTGTCGTTCTTTACGGTTAACAGCAATTACATGGAACGGCTCCAGATTCGGAACCTCTATGTGCTAGTTTCCCCGAAAATCCTAGATGTCGATCTTTACATCTCGCGTCTTGAAATAAATTATTCATATAGAAAATTATGTGCCCCAGCCCAGAAGGACAAACACAAGAATGATTCTACAATATTATTTACCTCTAGGGTTCTACAATGGATATTTCGTTTGTGTCTGATTAATTACGAATTCACTACAATGGCGTTATCATATAAGAAAAAAATAGAATTTTTGAAAAACTGCAAAACGACCTATAGTGAGATCACATTAAATTCTGATAGGCGACAAGAATGTAACTTCTGTCTCACGATTTTCAGTTTACCGAAATTCCTAGCTGAATTTTATTTTCGTTTTATTCAAATTTTATTGCTTCCATAAAGTGAAGTGCTCCATAAATTTTAATTGTATACAATCCCAGTTTGAAAATCGTATAAATCCAACAATAATCACTTACATGCTCTTCATAAATTTATAGACGACAGTACATGATTTCCGATAAAATAAATACACAGCGAATGTTTTCAACAATCCTTGAAAATAAATAGACCAATTAACGATGTCTATTTATCGCTGTGAGCTAGTAATTATTATAATGGCTACTTTGAAATACTACAAGTAACACGCTGTCTGTTATTATTGTGTGCCGCAAAAAATGGATTTTGTTCGGAATTTCCTTGTAAAGCTATTAATGGTCATTATTTAGCAAATCTTATTTGATAGTGTAATATAATGCGTTGAATAAGTGATGTATGTACTTTACAAAAATGAAGGTTAAGCTCGTAATCATCTCATATTAGTAAAGATTGTATGAATTTCCAATGAATTATTTTATGCCATGTTGCTCGTAAGTTGTGGAATGAACTTCTGCTGTGTGATTTAGCAGCTTTTCTGCCATTTGCCTCTTGGTCTTCATTATGCAAAAATAGGGCATCTACCAAACCCAAACCATTTTGTTAAAATACGGAGTTTAGACTGAACTGTGGCCGACTATCTACCTACTTCCCGAGTCTCAAGCGTACTAAACAAGCCCACATTTCAGGAGTATAGTCTCTCAGACGTAGAGCATACATCGTTTGTTGTCTTGTTCGTCATAATCTCAAAGTTTCATAACTCACAATTTTTTTCCGATGTATTGAATGATCAGAAGGAACCTGATTTAATTTATACTGATTTTTCGAAGACTGTCGCGGTTCCGATTTCGTAACAAAGCAGATCCAACAAAATGCTTATGAGCAGAATTTAAGTTTACATCTGATATTCATAGATTACAAAGAAGCCACTATTAAAAGGAATGAGCTATATCAGGCATTAGAATAGGTAGGAGTCCCAAAAAAGCTTAGAAAGCTAATAGAGAAGATGACCAGAAAAACAGAAAACAAATATTATCAATGGGACTCTGTCCAAGGAATTTTCTATACAAAATGGGTTGCGACAAGGAGACCCACTGTCTAAAGTTTTGTTTAACCTAGTACAAGAAGTCATTCTTAGGGAAAGTGGTTTAACTCTAATGGGTTGATATATGGCTCCAGGCACCAATGTCTAGCTTATGCTGATGACTTTGTGCTGATGGCGAGATCCAAGGATGAAGCTGTAAGGACGTTCAAACTGTTGGAAGCAAAAGACAGAGAATAGGGCCTTGCAGTAAATGAAAATAAATCTAAATATATGGTCATGAAGGACAGCTCCTGAAGGACAGCTCCACAAGTAATCTAGTTATTAAGCCCGATTGGGAACAGGACATACATATTAGAGAAAGTAGATCATTTTGAATACCTAGGTGTAACAATAACATGTAATGGAAATGAAGAGAAAGAAATAGAAAAACTACTAACTAGAGGAAGGTTTTAAGAGCTACAAATATATTTTAATATTAATTTTAATGTTGATTTCTTGGTTGATAGTAATGAAAAACTCATTCTTTGTGATATGCTGGACACCTGTGGTCTGAAACTAAAAAGAATTGGCAAAAAACCCGCAACCTGTTTAGATAATTTTTTTATTACTACGACTATTGATAAACTATGAAATCTCTAATATAGAACTGGGATTGTCTGATCATAGAAATATTGTACTCAGTGTAGAATTTAATATAAACAAAAACAATTGTCATCCACATTCTTATTTATATACAAGAAATTTTTGTGTTAAAAACGTTAGGTCTGTTTCTGATCATTTGGTAAGTGAAGAATGGTTTAATGTTTTAAATATTATATGTCGCAACCAAGCGTATAATAATTTTCAAAATAGGTACTCTTATGTACTATTTTAATGTATGTTTTCCGATGTGTCTCTGACTGGGCATCCGAAGAACTACTGAATCTGAAGAATAGGGTTCGTTTGCTTACTGATTTATCAAAAAAAATATCCAAAATTGAAACCTCTTTGTCGTGAAACTAATTTGCTATACAAATCCGAATTAAAAAAAAAGATTATATTATGATAACAAAATTGTATTGTCTAAAAACAAATCAAAAGCTATGTGGAATATATTTAATGATCTACAGGGTAAGAATACGAACAATCAACAAATTAATGTTTGGGAAAATGATATTCAGTTAACGGATGAACATGTAGCCAATGACATTAATTCCCATTTTACAGCAAATAGTGCTAATGTCAAAACAGATTTTTGTTTGTTACAAGAGAATATCCCAATGAATAACATGTCGTTTTTTTTGTCACCTGTAACTGTGCAAGAAGTATTGTCGATAATAAAAGACCTAAAGCCCTCATATGCCAGCGGTTTCGATCAATTCTCAAATAACTTGCTCAAAAAAATTGCCCTTCATATCAGCACCCCCTTAAAACAAATAAATTTGTCTTTTGAAAAAGGAATGTTTCCAAGTTTGCTAAAACTAAGCAAAGTTTTACCATTATTTAAAAAAGGGGACAGAAATGTATGTTCAAACTACAGAGCTATTAGCTTAACCTCCAGCTTCTCAAAAAGTTATTGAAACTGCTTTTTATAATCAAATATGGAAATTTTCTCGAAAAAATAAACTTTTGTCATCTTTTCGGCATAGTGTTGTAAAGAACAAGAGTGTCAGTACAGCTCTCGTGGAATTTTACAACAATGTTATAAATTCGGTAGACAAAAAGCTGTGTTCGATAGGCCTTTTTGTAGATTTTTCTCGTGCATTTGACTGTGTTAACCATGACATTCTGCTTATCAAATTAGAACGGGATACGTGGTATTCGCTTAGTTTCATTTCTGACTACTTAAAAAATCGCTCACAAATTGTATGTGTTAATAACTCATGTAGCAAAAAATTAGAGGTTACCTCTGGTGTTCCCCAAGGTTCGATTCTTGAACCATTTTTGTATGTAACTTTGCCAATGACCTTCCTGCTTACATTCTTAAGAATTTGGATACTAATGTAACTTGTTACGCAGATGATACCAATCTCTTAATTGCTAAAAATGAATATCAGTCAGCTCAACATATTTTATAGAGATGTAATTAAGTGGTCGCATAAGAATGCCTTACTCTTAAACACAGATAAAACTATAGGTGGAGCTTTTAAGAAAAAGAAAAACGAAATTGATATGGTCGATGTTAAGCTAAGCTCGAAAGTTAAATTACTGGGTGTCGTTATTGATGAAAATCTGACGTGGTCAGCACACATTGACAAACTTTGTGAAAAGTTAAGGGCAAACTGTTACGGCATTAGGCAATTGAAAAATCACTGCAATAAGGCTGTTCTACTTTCAGTGTATTATGCCAATTTTCATTCTCATTTGCGTTACGGGATTTTGCTATGGGGTCAATGTTCCCAAATAAATAGAGTTTTTTTTTGCAAAAACAAGTAATTAGAACTATCTGTGTTCTATCATTTCGTGAAACATGTAAAGAAGCTTTTAGACAATTAAAAGTTCTTACTCTTGTGGGTATTTCCTGAAAATCAGAGGACTCATCTTTGTTCTACTAGGTTTAGGGATCTTCTTGTGCCCGATCAGCATTCAACATCTTTATACCAAAAAGTGTTATCTTCAGTGGTTGCAAAATATGTAATCTCTTACCAAGTGATATCAAGGAAGCCAAAAATTTTTTAATCTTTAAAAAACATTGAACATATTTCTCTTGACAAAAAATTATTAGAATATTGCTGAATTTTTTTGTTCATAACCTTTGTTTTTTGTCTTTATATATTTATATTTTTATTATATTTGTTTGTCTTTTGTACTGTACGTGACCTTCTATTTGCAATGCAATAGACATTTAATGTATAACGGACGCACTCATCAGCAATGGATATATTTTATAATTTTTTAATTTGAATGTATCTTTTGTTTGTTTGTGAATAAAGCTATTGAATTGAATTGAATTATTACAAGACACAAAACTAAGGGTGTTTCAAACAATAATAAGACCCACAGTCACCTATGCGTGCGAGACTTGGACAATGACGAAGAAAACGGAAACTAAACTAGAAACTTGGGAACGTAAAATATTAAGAAAAATCTTTGGAGGAACTAAGTGCTAGAACAAATATAGGAGAAGAGCAAATAAGGAAACTGAGGAATTGAGAATGCCTGACAAACGATGGGTGAAAAGAATACTATTTGGAAATGAGGTAGTAAAAAGAAGAACAGGAAGACCTGGGAAAAAATGGCTAGAAGAAGTGGTAAAGGATCTGGAGGAAGTGGGAATCAGGGACTGGAAGAAGCAGGCGTTGGATCGAAACAAGTAGAAAAGAAATGTGAAAGATCTCATAGCCAAGGGCTACTCCCAAAGAAGAGTTGTTTAGACTATCCCCACTACAAATATTTATTTTATTGACTGCATCCACAATTTTCAGAATTAATTAATACAATTTTAATTTTATAAATATCATATAAACCGATTACTTCTACAAAATAATCAATTTTGTGATTTTTACTTTTGACAAACACTATTTTTATTTAGGTTTAGCACTTTAGAAAATTGAAACTAAAAGATTCAAGGTTGTCTTCTAAACATAACTACCTAATAAATTTGTATCATAATTTAAGAAAATCGACCAAACAAAGTTCGTAAATCATATTAGCGGAAGAACTATTTTTAGACGCTTACTTAAAGCATCTGGTCAGTGGTCCCACACCGAATAATCTCTTGTAGAATCGTTACTACGTGGACTTCCAGTAGAAGACGAAAAATGTCATCAATATAAATACAAATATATCAGAAATTGCACAATTGTAAAAGTTCCATTGCATAACTTATATCTCAAACGAAGATAAATCATCAGTGATTCAATATTTTCAATGAATAAATGTATCGTTAAAATGAAGTATTACATAACTTGTACAAGTGTACTTCGTTATGATCAGAAACCACAAGAGTATTTACTCGGTGCGGTCAATTTAAAAGTTATTTGATACAAAAACAGCACCAACTGTATATTTTATATTTTTCTTTATTTATTTAGGCTTTATTGCCCAACATATCCATTAACAGAGCAAGTATGCATAAAACTCTGTAAAAATACGATGTAACTAATTAAATCTATATTAAAAAACAAAACAAAAAGAAACAGATGAAAAAGAAAAAATGAACTCATTAAAGGTAAATATACTCACTGACAAAGAAATAGCAACAGACAGAAGGATATGTTTAAATTTAATATTGTTTTGGTAAAACATACATATACTATAGTAAAGAGTAATTGATTAAAATTTGGTAAAGTATGGTGAATGCTTTTTCATGTGAACTTCTTTTTATCAGTTAATATAACAGTACATTTCTGAACATCTAGATATCAATAAACAAGTTGGTGTTGTCATCGGGGGTTCCGCAAGGCTCCATACTGGGGCCACTATTATTTGTTTTGTTTATAAATGACATTGTTGGTGTTGCTGTTCAATATCTTCTATATGCTGATGATATTAAAATCTATACTGTAATAGCAAATGTAAATGACTTTTAGGTTACAGAAAAGCCTTGACAATGTGAATGCCTGGTGTAAAAAATACTATCTGCTATTAAATGCATAAAAGTGCCACGCTATGACTTTTACCAGACGACAAACTCCTATTTTGTTTGATCACAAGATAGAGTGTGTTACTTTGTCAAGGCCAAATATTATTAGAGATATTTGCGTTAGTTTTGATAGCAAACTAGATTTCAATTTGCATATTGAAAATACTGAGCAAGCAGATTATAAAAGTCTTGGTTTTATAATTCGAATCTCTGAGGGCTTCACAGACCCAAGCACACTGATTTTACTTTACAAGGCCTTTGTGAAATTTCGGCTCGAATACGCTGCTTTGGTTTGGCATCCAGGGTATAATAAGTTCAGTGAGATGGTCGAAAATATTCAGAGGCGATTTTTGAAATTTCTAGCGTTTTAAAATTGACGGTTCATATCCTCCCTTAGGTTTTCCTCAATCTGAGCTACTGAAGAGATTCTCGCTTCTTAGTTTGTACGATCGGAGGAGAATGCACTCAGTTGTCGTTCTAAGTTGTTAAGAAACCAAATAGATTGCAGTGACATCTTACATCAATACATGTTCCTCGACCTAGCTCGCGTACTGATAATACATTTTATCTACACTTTTCATTCTTCCATAAGTATAATAAAAAAAAGTAATCACCTTTTCTATTCATCTGATGCAGAATGTTTAGTAACGTATTTTTTTTTATTTTTAATATTTCTGTTTCTTCTTGGTATTTGTACTGTTGGATAATGTAATAATAAATGAATAAAATAAAAATAAATAAACAAAATATTGTAATATATAGGGGCTTGCATTTAAAATAAGAAAGTTGGTATTGGCAACTGTCACATGGCACACCCGATATAATTTTTATTTGTTGAAAAAATGCGCATTTAAAAATTCAAATCGATGTGTCATGCGTTTTCCCAATAGGGCGTATTGTATTTATTCGTTATCGAATTTATTCCATTTAGCTGTTTCACACTGTAGATCTTACTGCTTAAATATGTGTAGACTTGTTGGCCAATGGATTTTTGAGCAAATGGTGTGTATACGATTAGTTTTTCTTTGCCTGTTGTATTGTGATTTTGGTTTTGTTTTTTCAACTATTTGTTTCTATTTTTGTATGTGAACATCAATACATTGTAGGTATATAAGTGTCTAAGATCGAGGAGACCTGCTTCTATGTATAGATGGTTAATATCATACAATATACTTTTTCTGTAAATTATCTTTATTACCCTGTTTTGTAGCGTCTGCAATTTTTTTAAATGGTTTTTAGTAGTTCCATCACAAGCAAGTATTCCATAATGTAACCTACTATGGATTAGAGCAAAATACAAAGTTTTTAGTTCGCTTAGTGTTGTTTAGAAATGTAAATTTGTATATTAGATGTCTTAATGTATTACTGACATTTTTGACATGTTCGTCCCAACGTAGGTGAGAAACGATCGTTACTGTTAAGTATTTAATACTATTTAGTTTGCTTATTTCGTGTGCAGATACTCCATCATTTATAAGCAGAGTTTGGAAATCTGGAAGATTGTTTTTGTAGCTAGTGAAGGGTACATGTGTTTTTTGAAGTTTATTGAGAGGCGTTTATATCGAAACCAGTCAGTATATACATTTTTAAATCATCTTCTGTCATGTTTTTTTAGCGACAGCCATGAATCATCCGTGTATACAATGGCTGTATCATCAGCAAAACTGAAGATCTTTCCCGACGTAGTTATACTGAACAAATTATTTATGTACAACGAGAATAGAAGAGGACCTAGAATTGTGCCTTGGGGTATTCCTATTTTCATTTTTCTCTATCCGTTTGTGCTAGTTTGTAATCTTACTGCTTGTTCTCTGTTACTAAGTAATTTTGATATAGTTTGTGAGTCGTACCTCTTAATCCTGCATCTTCTGGAACCTCCAGTAGTTGTTTATCTGGAACTGTGTCCAAGGCCTTAGTAAAATCTAAGAATATGCAAATACAGTTGTTTTCTGAATGAAACTTGTGGCATATTTTTCAATGTCTACGTGCTTCTTGGGAAATAACACCACAGTTTAAAGAAAATTGCTGTATATTCCAAACGTTTGGAATATACAGCAATTATCTTTAAACTTTGGTGTTATTTCCCAAGAAGCACTTAGACATGCAAATACAGGTTTTGTTTTCATCAACAGCTTTGTAAATCTCATTTATAAATGAAGCGATCGCGTCTGTAGTTGAAAGACTTTCCTTGAATCCGAACTGTTTTTTGCTAATTATATCAAATTTTTGCAAAAATAAATTCTCTGTTTTTAGGAGTTTTTTTAGTAATTTTTGTTAATGTGGTTTTAAGAGAGATTGTTCTTTAATTTGTCATGAGTTTTTTGCTGCCATTTTTATGCACTGCATTCCCCCCTACGTGATGTGTAGGGGGGGAATCCAGAAATATGGTATTTTGTTTCAACCTGAATTTCTGACATTCTAAATAAAAAAAGAGTTAGTAGTTAGTACTAGGTTTTTTATTAATTTATTCTATGGCATTAAAACACGATTTAAAAAACTTGGTAATACCGAAATATAAAAAACATAGATTCTACAGTTTTTTTTCCAATTCCAGATGGAGAGGATCAGTATACAAGTTGGTATGGTGCGATCTTTTGTTGTTTTTGATGATCTACTACGGCCTAAATTTTTTATACCGATGGGGATTGGATGAAGAAGGAAAAAAGTAAGTATTTCTTGGTTAAAATTTTATTAAAATTATCTTAAATGTTGTATGGTAACGTCCAGAATCTTTAGTACAACTTTTGTGTTGTATTACTGAATTTTTAAAGTGTGAGGAAGTAGGCATATCTAGTTACTTTAATTACTACAAAAACATATATCGAGCGATGTATTAATATCTCTTACTATGCAGTCCGAATTCCTATAACTAATATCATTAGACTCCAGTTGAGAATATCCCTTAGAGAGCCATTCGTTCACGCCGACAGGACAATTTATGGAGTCTGGATTTCTATAGCTCCCAAGAGATTTTACTCCGAAAGTGTAGAAATTGGTGCATGTTTTAGTTTCGCTATTCATGCCGATATTTAAGTAGAATAAGTCCTCTAGGAACGAAAAAAATGAATAGCATTAAATTTCAAACTCTATTCATTTATTCGTCGGAATGATCTCACTGGTTAATATTTCTGAGAAAAGTGGTAATTTTGAAGAAATTAAAATGTTTAAATTTTAGAAATTTGTAAAATAAAGCAGCAATTTGGGTTAGTCGTTTGGATTTGGCTATAAATCCTAAAGCGACAAAAGGTTTTAGATCTCGATTATTATTACTGTCGATTATAAGAAGAATTAGTAGCATCTATATATAAATAGACAAAAACAAAACGATTAAGTACCATTTTCTCCTCTGTTTCTCAACCGATTTTCTTCATTTTTGTTTTGTTTAGTAGCTACTGACGACATTCAATGCAGAATGCTAATATTAATTTATAATATTGGTTCACTTATTAAATAAAATATAATAAAAATTAATTATTTACGTCCATACTGTCAACGCCAAACACCTGACAGTGCCGCCGCAGCCAGACGGTCAAAATTGAAAACATTGAGTAATTATATATGGAGGGAGCGACCGTTAGATGCTATTATATTATTTGAGCATGTACTTCTGGATGTGGCATGCAAGGGTTGTTATTGTTTAGTGGTAAAATAGTCATTGTAGTAGATCAGGTTGATTTTTCGGACGCGTTGCAGTTACTTTCATATTAAATATTCTGTTTTTAATGTGAATTTAATTACTTGATTAATATATTATTATCACAACCTTCCCGAAGGTGTTGTGTAAAAAATTGTCAGACAGCGGATAGTAGAGAATGTATTAAATATTTAAGTTCTCCTAGGGTTGTTGGTCCTCTCTTTTCTTTAATATTCCTCAACTTGATTGAAACCGCAAATGACGAAAACTTTTAGGTTGCAAAGAGCAATCTTCCCATTATTATATCGAATATGTTGCCAGGAGCGGTTCCAGCCAAAAATTTATGGGGGGTCATTCATTTGTCAAAAATATTTCGAATCCCGATATTTGATTACATTTTTATTTTCTTTTTATTTCAATAGATATGCCAATATGAGTGAACAATTTTGGTCATTACATCTACTTCTCGGATTTCTCTACAACTCTGTTTCTTATAAAAATATACTTTTTACAATTTCCTGAAAAAGGGTCGAATTTCGGCCACTGGGCGACCACTAGTTTTTTTTTTAAATTCAGCTAAAATAAAATATGCCTGGGGTATTATTATTTGCCGCATTTTTTTAAATGTTTGGGTTTACTCCTGTAAATTGGATGTTTAAAATAATCCCACAAAACGAAATCAAGGGGCGCCAAATTTGGGGACCAAGCTGGCCACTCAGTTATACCCCACCAAAAAAACTTTGTATAAATATTGAAGAGCAACGCGTGCATATTGAGGTGCAACACCATCCTGAGTTTTTGTATTGCCAGAAAAACTTCATTTTGGAGTATTTCTAATATTTCTTTCCACTCAAACCACCTTCAGTAAGAACATCGTATTACCTGGTAATTTAAAATCCAGGTTCAAATGTTTGTTTTTTGGAGATATATTGATTCATTCCAACTCAATACCTACATTTATGTCTATTTAAAGAACTAACCATTTAGTATGAATGGAGCTTCATCAGAAAAAGGTACTATTGACAAAAAAGTAGGATCTTTGTCTATTCTGAACATCGTAATGTCACAATAATCCAGACAGTTATCGAATTCATATTTATTCAATTCGGGGACAAACATTCCTTTAAATTGGTGAAATTAATTTTTGTTACTAGTATTAAAGTTTTTGTTTATACACATCTATTGCACACCAAAGGTTCTACAAATTTTTCAATTAATAGACCCTAGATTTTACCCTTTGTTATCATATGATATTTTTTTACTGTCACGAAAGTAGATTTTTGACCGGGTTTTAAAATTTTAATAAATATTTTAATTTATTCAAACAGCTACTTTTTTCAAATCTATTTTCTCTCGAGAAAACTTTGAATCCATGTTGTTGTCTCTAATAGGCAGTTCTAGAAGATCCTTGACAGTTCTAGTCTATAGCATAGAACATTCGAGAGCCTACTAGAAAATTCTAGACTTTTAAACAATTAATTCTGATAGACTCAACATTTTCTTTTATGCTATTTTTTCCAGGTCACCAGTTACGCATTAATATAAGTAAAGTTATATTTTTCATCGCTACCTAAGTAATCAATTACTGCATATCAACTGAAATAATAAGCCAAGAAAAATGTATGTACATGTATAATTTTTCCGACATATTGTTATAAGTTATATAACTAAGTAATACATAAAGTACAAATAATAACTTTTCAGTAAATTAAAAAGTGAATATAAATGTTGCTATTCATTTAATAAGTGCTAGTGTTTGCGGTTCGATATTTCTGCTACAATTTTCCGAACAAGTTTTTCAATCCGGTTTCAGTCAACAACGGATTACACACAATTTTGTAATTTCCTTGTTATAGAAGATCAAATATTTATCCAAATTTATTTTATTATTTAACCTTGGTAGCGATTCAGTTCTTATCTGTGCTCGAATCAAAGTAATTCTAGAATTAGTTGGTACGATATAAAATACGAACTAGTGTGGAATATTTTATTTCAACACGCGATGGCTAAATTGCAGAGTACAGCTATGGGTAGCGATTTACAATTCATTGACTTTTGCGTTTATGAAGAACGAAAATAACAAACCAACAACGAAATTGTTTCCTCATAACGGCAAAAAATGCATTGAAAATATATCATTTTATCTCAAAAATTATTTAAAAAATGTAACTTTTGGAAAGTTACTAAAGGTGCACAGTAATAGATTTTGAATTGGTGGCCAAAATAAAATATCACGATGTTGCAACCGCCTTGTATAAGTATAAATCCTCTCCACGCTGTTGACTGTTTCTATTTTTCTATTGTTTAAATACCCTGTATACCTATAATTTTACTCATATGTCAAGTGTAAACAACTACTTATGTTCCACACTATATAACATTTTTTAAACACCCTGTATAACTGTAATTCCACTCCACCTTATATTTCAATCATCCTGTATATGCAACTGCTTATAACATCTTTTGAACCCTTTAACTCGAATATCCTTACTGCATATGGTTACTTAACCATTTTTTTAAAGTTAATTGATCCATTTTTTTACTTCATTCTTATTTCAACCGCCTTGTATACGCGACTACTTATGTGCCACCCAATACAACATTTTTTGAACCACCCTGTATAACTTTCATTCTATTCTACCTTATATTTCAACCATTCTATACAGGGTGAGTTTTTTTTTGATAATCAGTATGGGGATCTCGGAAACTAGCGGAGATAGAGCAATGGTTAAATTGGGAATGATTTGCAGTTTTACTGGCCCAATTTAATGACACTTTCGGATTTTTGTAAAAAGTCATGGCTTACTAGATATTTTGAAAAAACGAAATTCTGTCGATTTAGTCAAATCCCTCTAGCTCCTTTGTTTTTGATTTTATAAAAAACATTCTATGCAATATAAGATTTTAACTTCTCCCAAATAGTATAACTTGAATCAACACCTCATGTAAATTACAGTCCACTTAAATACATATGCAAAAATGGCGCTAAATGCTACAGAAGCAATAAAATAAGGTTTTTTTTCTTAGCATATTTATAAAATCAAAAATAATAAACTAATCTCAATGGTGTCAACAGGCTAATTGTAAAACATGAAAATACCAATAAAATGAGCCCAGGCTCGATCCGATTGGATCATTAGTAACAGGGAAAAACAAAAAATACTGAAAAATGTAGAATTTTTTTTTAAATCGTATCTTCGTCACTTTAGAAGCTGTAGAACTGGGCTTGTAGGAACTGATAGTATTTTACATCTATTTTATGTATGTCAAAACCAGGCGCTACCGGTTTATTAGTTTTTGAACAATTGTGATTTAAAGTTTTCTGTTCACTATTTTTGCATTGTGCCCCCATGCGTCATAGATAATGAAATTTCAATTTTGAAAAAAGTTGTGGAAAGTAGAGGTGTCATTCTACAAACCTCTATTCTCATTTTTCACTAAATGTCTGTGAAATATCTGAAAAATGTTAGCAAACATGACAAAAAATGGGCGAGCGTATGAATGTATCCAAGGAGTGGGGGAAACACGGTTGTTGAGGGGAAGCGTATAGTAATATATAGTAGAGGCACATACATTGATCGTTTTAATATTTATAATCTTCACAAGAATTTTTTTAATGATCGCTCTTCTTCGATGTTCCGTAAACCTAAAATCCACAAATTAAAGCAAAAACGTTTCCGAAAAACCATTTACATATAAATATATTAATAAACTAACAGTTCTCATTTGATATAATAAAATCGAACAAATCACTATGTATAGAAGTTTTTTTAACGAATAAATTCTTTCACCATCTTACTATCGAATAATTATTGTTAGCAGTTCCCCTCAACAATCGTGTTCCCCCCACTACTCGAACACATTCATACGCTCACCAATTTTTTTTAATTTTTGCTAACATTTTTCGTATATTTCACAGACATTTAATGAAAAATGAAAATCTTAGAGCATTTACTTTCTAGAGATAGCCTGCAGTGTACAAATGTCGTGGCAAGACTAAGGAGAGAGAGGGCAATATAGAGGGCAAGAGGCTATTTCACTCAGTTGGGAGCTGCTTTCAATAAAGCATGTTGTTCATTGGCTGCGTCCACCGACTATCCACCCACTAAGTGAAATAGCCTCTTACTGTCTCTATTGCCCTCTCTTTCTAGCGTTGCCATGATTTTATTCTTGACAGGCTATCCCTGTTTTCCAATTAGCGCACAATTGAGCACAGTGCGGCACAGTGCTAGCACTGAGTGTTCCAATTACAGCACTGGCTCGCACAAATGAGCACAAGAAATAACTGTGCCTTTGGGATGTTTTATGTAGGTTTACTAGATAAACATAAAACTTTGTCATAAAACATGAAGTATGTTCCAATTAACGCCCGAAAATTACGGTACAGGGCGACAGAAAAACACTTTGTGCTCTAGTAATGGGAAAACAACCATTATTGAATTATTCTGTAAATAATTTAAGTACACATAAACGTCAATTGATAACTTATGAGTAATACACTTTTAACCTTATGGTGATCAGTGTACTCTACCGGTTGGTTTTAAAACAACCATGTTCCAATTAACGTCCTAAAAATTGCCGCACTGTGCGGCACAAAATCACTTGTGCTCTGCTAACTGGAAAACAGCCTATATATCTAGTTGGCAAATGATCTAAGATGACAAGAGAGGCGTTGTAGAATGATACCTCTACTTTCAACATCTCTATTCTGAACTGAGATTTGACGATCCATGTCGCATGGAGACACTGCAAGAATAGTGGACTAAAAACTTCAGATAGCAATTATTCAAAAACTAATAAACCGATAGCGCCTGGTTTAGTCAGGCATAAGGTAGATATCAATTCGCACAAGCTCAGTTCTACAACTTCGATAGTGACGGATTTATAATAATATAAAGAAAATTTTCCAGTATTTTTGGTTTTTCTCTGTTACTAAAGATCTTATCGGATCGATCTTGGGCTCATTTCATTGGTATTTCCATGCTTTACAATTCACCTGTTGACATCATTGAGATTAGTTTATTATTTTTCATTTTATAAACATGTAACAACAAAAAACGCAATTTTCTTGTTTCAATTGTTTATAATAAAGTAAAAAACCATAGTTGCGAGTGGAAAAGGTAGCAAAATATCACTACAAATCATTCTTAATGTGATGACACAGGCAGTATTCTGATAGTATTTTTTGCACGAAAAAATCTCTATTGATTGGTCTATATTGTATTACTGTTATTTAATCAACAGCGATAACGTAAAACCTGATTTTTTAACTTTAGGTAATATTTAATGAAGATTCGAAGTTAAATATTTTGTTGCATTCGGATTCTGTAATGAAAAACCCCAGAAACAACGTTACATGAATGCATATCTGTCAGAAAATTGTTTATTATTGTTTGGATTCAATAATATTTAGGAACTGACAAGAATTACAACTAGGTACAACTATTACACCAGTTCTCGTGATGTGTTTTTTTATCAAAGCATTTGAATAAAAAATCACTTTATCATTGTAAATAAAATGTATACTCAAGAACTGGTTATAGGCGCTTGTACATACGGTCTTCATCATGTATGCAAATGTTGTTTTTTAAGCAATAATTTAAATTCCACAATTTATGTTGAAGTTGGTGGCAACTTCAGTTTAGTTCTTAGTACTTTGGTGCTATTAAATTTCTATTCACAGAGGAGTATTTTTGTATATTAATTTTTGGTCAAAGAACCCAATTAAAAAGTAATCAGCATAATTATTAGGATTAGATTAAAGATCGGGGAAGAATTACGTTAACTTTAATATAATAGAGTTCTCTATCATAATTCATCTCGGCTTGTTTCCTTTTAATTATTATTGAGGTTCATAATTAAGTTGTCATCGGAACCTCGGTCACGGTCGTTATTCAAATAAGTTGTTTGGGCAGATTAATTAATGAAATTAACCGTGATGGAAATTGATTGAAGTATCATTCAATTCCCTCAATAAATTGTTATACAGGGTGGGAGATCGAAAACAATCCAGGAAGGCTTACGGTTTTCAATGCGAAAAGTCAAAATTCTTAAGACTGGTATACTTTTATTTTCATTGGGACAAGTTTGCCTGTTAATCCCATCACTTTTTAATCTTTTGATATGACATTAAATCCTTTTTACAAGTAAACTTTTAGAAATTAATTTTTGAATTTAGCACCAGTTTATAGAGCAAAATGTAACTCATTTTCGGCCAAAAGATTCAACAGCACTTCGCTTATACTGTCACGTCAATTACAGTTTATAGATAATTATTGCTAAAATTTTAACAACAAACTCTTAGAAGTAAACGATTTAAATAATACAAATCCGCAAAAATACGATTTTCTTTTGTTTTTTTTTTGCTTATGTAATGAAAAGTAATGGGAAAATCATAATGACATCTGCAAGAAAGTTGTAGAGAATAAGAAATCCTTCTTAATGAGTGTTTATACACCCTGATTGGATCATTTTTTTACTGAGTAAACTCAGAAAAACTGGTCCAAAGTCGATTTTTTTCAAAAATGTATAACTTTCTGGTAATTAATACTGGAATAATACTCATCGTTAAAACGATAGTTTATAATATTAAGTTTACATGGGCTCACTAAGGAATAAGTAGTTTTTGAACAATTCGAATTTAATTAATTTAGAGACCTATTTTGAACATTGCACCATATTAACGAGACTAGTCCGATCGGGATATACTAAAGATATTGTTAAAGTTCATAAATTCCACTTTAATTTGTCTATCTTGTTTTTTCGCTATAATGCCGAGAAGTTGCATTAAATGAACGAATCTGCGACAACCAGCGAGTGGTGCTCTGACAATAGCTGTCAAGGCACATGCACGGATCTAGAATTTTTTTAAGGTGGGGGCACGAGATGAAAATTATGGTAAATTGTATTATTATGTGTTTTTTTTTCTCAGCAGTTTATTACTTAGTTATTTACAGAACCATTGCCTGCTCATATTGGTCTATTTTTTCATTGGTTTATTAAGTTAATGCTTACGTGTACAAAGTTTACTGATATTAATTAAATGACTTTTTTCCACTGACTGGATCCGCCACTGTCAAAACATCGGAGAATCCATCGTTTAAGCCAAATTTTAAAAGCAGTATTAATACATTTTACTGTATTATGACAGAAATCCAAGATATACGAAGTTAAGTGTATTTTATAAGTTTTCAAAATATATTTTGCATACCGTTATCCAACTATCGTGGTTAATACGATACGTCCTGCAAAATATTTCTACAAATTATTTAAATGGCAATTCTGCAAGATCTACTTAACCTACAATATCGATCTTCAGCGCTATTAATCTCAACGTTATAAGCTATCACTAGGAGGCAGATTAAGGTTTCAGCTGTTATTACAACAAAGTTAGGATTTTTTTTAAATGATCACTTCCAGCTTTTCTTTATGAAAAATGCTCTAACAAAATTTACATTCATTTTGAAGATTTTCTGATTCTCTACAATTGTGAACATATGATAACTTTTTACACCATAAGCAAAAACAAAAATACTCTATATTTTTGGGGTTTTTAAAGCTCAAATAAATTGCTTCTACGAGTTCTCTGTTAAAATTATGTTATGACTTATCAACTATTATTTACGGGGTGGCTTATGCGGTTTGCTGTTGATTTTTATGTGACCTAAAAATCTCTATTGACTGTATTAATGTAATTTAATTGGTTTGTTAAAATGTGTTATTTTATTTAACCTTGAAAAGTCGTCCTCTATAAAATAGTACAGCAACTGTTTGAAGTGTTCTCAGACCTTCATAATAACATCTGTTGTAATTTGTTGGCATTCGTGAGTGACGAGATATTTTCTAAGGAATTAGGTTGACTGGCTACATTTTTTATTTTCTCCAAAAAAAGCAATGAAAACGAGCTAAATCAGGTGATTTCGCCGGCCATCACAGTTTAAATATTCTAGTAAGAAACTATATGATCAGCAATAAATACCAATCCTCACGTTTACTTTTCGAGGATGTTGAGTATGAACCTCATGACAGTTCCTTAGATTTTTGCGGGATTAATAGCGATAACATGTCGATTGATAACGGTGGCATTCTTGTGAATAGCAAACGTTAGAGGGTTGAAATTACAGCTATGAAGTTAATAAGCAGACAAAAGTATACGGATCCAGGATTTTTCATTCTTCGCTTGCAAAACATTGCTGGATTATTTTCGATGGCCACTCTTAATACTAGCAGAATAGCAATATTATAAACGCTCCTAAACTGAGATGAAAAATACATGCATTAAGTAATGCATTATCGTTACAGTTCCTGAGCATGTGTAATAGTATACGGGGTTTAAGTATACTAGGTGGGATACAGGTTGTTAGTATGGATGTAAGTATACAAAATGTATGTAAGGGAACTGTTACTACATAGATGAATGTTTATAATCGAATTATGGGGATTTGTTGTCAAAGAAAACGCAGTTAGTGCCCTAATAGCTGGACTGTGAAAATTAAATGAACTGCGAATTTTCTATAAAACTTCTAAACTGGCAGAAATTTGATTTTGGAGGCCTATTAATAATAGCCACTAGGACTGTGTGCTTCATTAATTTGAGTCTGAGAAATAAATGCTCAAAATCAGTATTGTCGAAATTAGAATTTACAATCTCACAGGAAAGAAATGTCTTAATATAACACCCTATACTTCCACCCGGCCTCTCAGCTCTATCCCTTCTATAAAAGTTATATTCGGGAATAGCAATTGTTTCAGAACTAATGCGACTATTAAGCCATGTTTCAGTTACACACACAATATCAAAATTAACAGCGATTAATTCTCTAAAATCAATGAAGCTAGGTAATAGTGATCTAACATTAATATTTACAATATTTAGCAATCTTTACTTAAGTGTACACTTGAATATATAAGTATAAGAAAGGTGAAAAAAAAAATAATAAAAGAAGAGAAATATGTATATATGTAAACAACAAATGTATTCTTAATTAATCGTTATACGATGTTTTGTCTTTTAGTACCTTTTTGAGATAAACTAATGTTGCACAATTAGGATCCGTAGCACCATGCTCACAATTGTAGTTCAACTTGTATTTCTCATTAGAAATGAGACACTGCAACACTTCTTCTGCTTGCTGCACTGACTTTCTTCATGTTCCTCACTGCATATAGGACAAACTATTTTGCTAGGACAGTTCTTACTTTTGTGGTAGTAACCCTCGCATACGAAACATCTAGTTACATCCTGGTCTTCATAAACAGGCAGGCATTTTAAACGTAGAATTTTAATAGACGGTGAACATTTTAAAATGTGGGGTGTTACCTGTAGCTCTATATTCATCTCTTCTTGAGTCTCTACACACTACCCTATTTTTGGTGCAAAGTTTTTTGATTTGAAATAAAAAGTTTTGCTTTACGTACATACAATATTAAATATTTTACGATTTTACTGTTTCACTATGTTATTGTGTCTAAAATGTGTCTTCATCATCCTGTATGATCCAAGCTGAATAATCAACCACAATAAGTATCTAATTACTTACTGTCTATTTATCTACAATTATGTTTTATCAATCTAATCTACTTAATTCAATTATAAAGACCGAGAACTACGTAGACCCTATCAGTCACCCTTCCCACAATTTTTGCTGTCTGAATATCAATTACGATATTGTCGCGTGCTTCACATGCACTAGATTCATTTTACTTTTCACCAGTTAACAACAATTTTGCTTAATTTCCGCAGATGGACATGTCGTAACTTCACTGTAATATCTAATAAAAAAAATGTGTTGTAGCCGCTGCAGATTGTTTGAAATGCGGTTTGGTATTAACTGCACTTGTTACTGAAGTAATACTGGGCGTATTATTTCCAAGAACAATTACATTGGTGGTTTGAAACTATCGTTTTCAGTACCAACATGCACATTAACTTTATTTTAAATTGTTTCAACTTTTTCTTTCCCGTGTTATTCTTATCTCCAACAGCAATTTAAATTGTTTGAAGGTAGTCTGTCTAAATTAATACGCTTTAACTTTATTCAATTATTTTCAGTTTGGAAGTCATCACAGTTGATTTACCCTACATTATGTATAAATACACGGCTAGGGGCCTCATTTATTTGTAAACCAGTCAATAGAGATTTTTATGTGTCAACAGCAAACCGCATAAGCCATCATGTAAATAATAATTTATAAGTCATAACTGACATAATTTTAACAACAAAATTCGAGAACCTTCATCTCGACTAGAAACAATATATTGTCTTGCGTTCAATGGACTGAAAAATCTCGAAAAGTTAGTAAAAACTAAGATTTTTTCGTGTGATTTCTATCCTAGTACGACTCCCAGAGCCGGATTTAAGTTGGAGGGGGCCCTTGGGCACAAAACTGGTGGGGGCCCCAGGGCACAAAACTGGTGGGAGCCCCTGGGCATAAAACTAATGGGGGCATACTTAAGAGATTCAAAATTGCCAGTCATATTTTTATTTTACTTTTATTTTTTTTTTAATAAAACATGTCAGATAAATGGATTTTTACATACTTATATAAAATACGTCAAAAAATATAAAGTTATACGGAATATATAAAGCACCAGAAATAGAAAAAAATAAATTATAAAAATTACGTATGCAAATTTTCAAACAAATCGGTTATAAACTCTTTGAGAAAAATGATTTTGCAAGTTGCTTAGTTGTGCTTGAGTAGCCCTTACCCTTAAATTATGTATCTTACTCGGTCTTATCCACAGTTACGTACCAAATTTAATGGCATGTCCTGTTTATATTACAGCCTTATGGTTGCTCACATAATAAAAAAAAACTTAAATTTGATTTTAAAATAATAGGGTTGCCACATATTGTGGGTGTTTTTTTTAGAGGTATAGAACTTTGAAATGGAATAAAACAAGGATATATTTTTTTAAATTGACATGTAATTTACTTTATTCGAAAGATAATCTTCTGGCATTATAATTTGAACATGACTTCTGGTATATGACCGCCACGGCTGGCTCGGACGTAGTCTAATCTGGAGGTCCAATTTTCGATGGCTTTTTCCATCATTTGTGGCCGTATATCGACAATAACGCGGCGAATGTTCTCCTCCAAGTGGTCAATAGTTTCTGGCTTATCGGCGTAGACTAGTGACTTCAAGTATCCACACGGAAAATAGCCAAGTGCCGTTAAATCGCACGATATTGGAGGCCAATTTACGGGTCCGAAACGTGAAACTATGCGGTTACCAAACGTTTCATCAAATAAATCAATTGTGGCACGAGCTGTGTGATATGTTGCCTCGTCTTGTTGAAACCACATCTCGTGTGTATAATGACTGTTCAATTGATGAACGAAAAAGTTAGTAATCATGGCTCTATAGCGATCACCATTGACTGTAACTTTCTGGCTAGCATCCTTTTTAAAGAAGTACGGACCATTTATTCCACCAGCCCATAAAGCACAGCAAACAATCAGTTTTTCTGGATATAACGGTATCTCAACATGAACTTGAGTAATATCATCACTCCAAATACGGCAGTTTTGTTTATTGACGTATCCACCCATTCAACCAAAAGTGAGCTTCATCGCTAAACAAAATTTGCTTATGAAAATCGGGATCAATGGTAATCTTGTTTTGGGCCCATTCACCGAATGTACGCCTTGCTAGGTGATCGTGTGGCTTCAATTATTGCACGAGTTGAATTTTGTAAGCACGCAAACCAAGATCTTTCCGCAAAATCTTCCATAAAGTGGATGGACACATATCCAATTCCTGTACAAGATGGCGGATAGGCTAATTCGGGTTTTCCTCTACACTACGCTCTACAGCAGCAATGGATTCTTCTGTACGCACTGTACGACATCTCTGTGGAAGCGTATTAGCATTTAGAGTAAACGTTGTGCGAAAACGTTGCATAGTTAATCGAATTAATTGCTCTGATGGACGATTATGTTGACCGTAAAATGGATGTAATGCGCATACGTATTTCGAACAGAACCATGATTTTCAAAATAAATTTGCACAATTTGAAAGCTTTGTTCAGCCGTCAGTCTATTCATGGTGAAATGCCAAACCAAACTAAACATAAATCACCTGACAGCTGACAAGATGGCTGCCGGTTAAAAGAGTGTTGCCAACTTAAAGTTCTAAACCCCTAAAAAAACTCCCATTATAATATATATATATATATATATATATATATATATATATATGTATCTTTGTTTTTTTGTTGTAAACTTTTTTTGGATTTTGGCTTTCATTTACAATTTTTGTTGGATTTTTTCTTCAAATATATATTTTTTTAAATTTTGGTCTACAGTTGGTGGGGGCCCTGGACCAGTGCCCAAAGTGCCCTTATGTAAATCCGGCCCTGACGACTCCCGATTTGAAGTCTCTTAAGCTAGATTTTTCTGAAACTCTTGAATGTCGGAATTCATTTCGCGAGAAAAAATTAAATTCAGTTATATGTACTATACACATAAATAATTATTCGAGAATACAATCAGTAGACGGGAGCGCAACTGATGAATGTTCTCGACTAGAAACAATATATTGTCTTGCGTTCAATGGATTGAAATAAAAAATCTCGAAAAGTTAGTACCATATAAAAAAGTTCAAAGGTGAAAGATTTTAGGGGGCCTCTTTACTTATCCATATCTGGAATTGATCCGTCCGTTAGAAAATATCTGAAGTTATTTCGTCTTCTTGAAAAGTCATTTGAGGCCATAAATATTCTACAGCCATATTAGTGTTAAAATATTGTCATAAACTCCGTGGGTTCAAAGTTAATTAATTTAAAAAAACACTGAGATACACTTCACTTTCTAGAACTTTTATTCACACGTAAACATCTGTGCTGATTCTAGCACAATAACATCGAAATCATAACAATAGGTGCTCTACTAACTAACTTAGGAAATTTTTATTGCCTTATATATCCTCCGTCAAGTTTTCCAGTCGTTTTCGATGGGCATTACTTTTGTTCGTTCAGCGTCGAGAATAATGTTTGGCGCCATTTTGAAAATTCCAGTTTTTATTATCCCAGCGATTGATGCCTTTATGTTCTTCGGGATGAATAATGTTTTACCTTGCTTTCGCCAGGGACGAAGTAGATAAATATTATAACACTATGAAAGAAATATTACTCCATGAGTCCAGAAATCATACCAAAAATTGACATTTTCAGAATTGAGAGACAATCAATGGATCACTTATTGGTTCACGATTGCTTCAGCTATCCCATAAGATGATTATATTTATGTGTTCATGGGAAATAACACAACAATCGAAACAAAAATCTGTATATTTCGTTTTCAAACGAGGTCAGAGTACACCTGGAAACGTTTGGTTCCTTAAATATACAGATTTTTGTTTCGATTGTGGTGTTATTTCCAAAGAACACACAAAAATAAACAAGAATATGCAACAAATAACATTTAGAAGAACATAAGATGATATTTAACAAAATTTGGATCGATATCCAACCTCTGTAGGGTTCAAGCCAAGTTGTTCAACACACTCGATGAACATGTTTGAGCCGTTGAGTAACCTGAATTTTGTAAGCTTGCATCTGAAGATCAAGAAATTCTTCAGGAGTTGCCTGGTCAGAGAAGTTGGGATCTTCTTTAACGCTGTGGCTTATGGCAGCTATTTTCTCTGTTAAATGGAAATTTCGGCGGCCACAGGGTTAAATACTGAGTCAATTTTTTTAACAAGGGATAGGTAGCGTTCATTTGGTCGAATGTGTCGCCCTTTAATTTCTTGCAATGCACGAAGTGTTTTGCGATTAGAATTTGATCAATATCTACGCTATTCTAAATAGTTTGTGTGTCTATAATGACTTCAAACATCCAGTATATTAATTTTGCAACGATTTCACTAGACCTAGACATTAGTATTGTTCAAATTAACAAAGGATTGTCAAATTCGGACTACAGTTAAAGAGTTCTTCTTTTCAGGATGTTTGAAGCAATGGTGCTATACTGCTACGATTTTGCGAACCTCATACCGTTGTCCTTCGTTCTCGGTTTCTATGTATCCGTCATAATGACAAGATGGTGGAACCAGTATACGTCGATACCCCATCCAGATCCTCTAGCTGTTTTTGTTAGCGCTACAATTCATGGCCAGGTAAGCTCAGAAAATAAATGTAACTTTTGTAGTTGCTCTGTTCTTATATAAAATATAACTATAATTAGTGCAAAATCTGATATAACTATTGTTATCGGAAATAAATCAATATCAGAACATTATTTTCTTTATAAAGAATAGATTGCAAAACATATTACACCTGTAAAAGTCCGTTGACTGGGGACATTAAAACCATAAAACTATAAACCGCATTTGTAATTTTTATCTAAGCAATAATAATATAAATATATCAATCTTTCGAAATTACGTGAAAGGAAATTTGTTTTCAAAACTATCTTGTTGGTTAATTTTTAAACCCCAATCAATCGAGTTTTTTTCTTACAAATAAATTTAACAAGTTGCCTGTACCATAATTTTAATGGTAGTCCAGAGGTGACTAAAACATTAAATTTAACTGGAATTGTGTATTGGATTTTTTAAGAATAAAAATGTAAAAGATTACATTTATTGGCTTTGTGTATTTCATGGAAAATATTGAACAAATTGCATTACTCTCAATTGACAATTGATCTAGAATTAACTTGCAAAATTGTTTGTTCTTTGGTAATTTGTAAGAATAAGCGCAAGACAATTATAGTTTTTTAAGTATACTTTACAGCAGGAGGAAAATGAAATTTGTATTATTATTAACTTTTGAATAGTTACGTTATAAACAATCTCGAACATTATTTTTGTCAATATCAACCTATTAACCTATATAAAGGACCAGTTTATGGGATTTTGGATCCCCTTCGAATTGGTTGCAACCGCTCATGGGCACAACACCCATAAAAGCCTCCTACAGGGTGTGGCAGGGGTATAAGGTACCCAGAAGATCAGAGTTTGGGTCACCGTCAAATTAATTTCAAACGATTTTTTTCGATAGTATTTAACCTCCTGATAAAAAGTTCTTATGGCCACAACGTCCATGAAAGTCTCCTAGAGGGTCTAACAGGGGTGTAATATCCTAAAGTCCAGGTGTTAAAAGTCGACGAGAGTTTGAAGGTATGAAGGGTATGTCATTTCGCACAAGATGCATTACCATACTTAATTATGGTAAAAAAGACTATTTGAGGACGCTGATTACAGCTCCAGCGTCAGCTAACCTCTATCATAACGGGTTCAAGGTCAACTCAAACCTGTGAAAATTTCGTTAGAAAAATGTGAAACAGCAGATACATAGGTTTTTGAGGTCGCTGAATACGAATATCGGGTTCGCTTAAGCCTACAAGGTTACCTAGAATTCACCTGAAGGTCAGTGAAGGCTACACTGTAACCTAATCAGTTAATGAGATTTTTTTTATAAGATGTGGAAAGGATTTTCGCACACCCTGAGCTAGGGTTAGTGTTCACACAGAGTTATGTGGAACTCCCCGTAGCCATAAAAATCGTGCTATCGGTTCACTTTACATTCTATATGGGTTTTTTGGGTCTCTCAACAAATCCTTGAATCGGTCATTTCAAAGTCGAATTGAAAAAAACATGCTATCAATTGAAATCACGAAAGTTTTTTAAGGGCCACTGATTTCGAATCCGAATTCTATCAAGCGCTATCACTGTACGAAGAGCAGCACAGCTCATGAAACCCTGCGAATAGAAACACAAAACAACTCGAAAGGCGATAAGAAAAAGTAGCATGACACGCATAGTCCGTATGAAAAGTAGCAAGACTCAATGCGCTGTTTCGAAGAACAGCACAGCTCAAAGATTGTAGTGGCCAGTAGCGCAAGTAAAAGCTGATCTTCCTAACGGTGTTCTGAGCTAAGCTACTTTTCGAAATAGCAGTGTTACTCTTCGAAAAAGAAAAACGAGTTGTGCTGCTCTTCATAAGAGCTTAATGAGTGGTGCTTTTCTTAATGTGGTCATCTCAAGGTCTACTTTTCGAAAAGTGTCTCGAGTCGTGCTGATTTTCGTAAAATCGAAGTTGTGCGATGCTTTGTAAGGGGGTCGATATGAAGATAAAACTTAGAGAAAGCCGTTATGAAAATCTCGAACAGTAGTCATGGAGATTTTTGATGTCGCTAAATTCAATTCGCAGGTGGCCTTAATCATAGTCATCTTGGCTTTTTAATGACTTAGAATGACCTCTAAGTAACCTTGTAGACTTGAGCGAACCCTACATTCGTGTTCAGTGACCTCAAAAACCCATATACCTACTGTTTCACATCTTGGAGATGACCTTGAACATGACATGATAGAGGTTAGCTGACCTTGGAACTGTAAGCAGCGTCCCCAAATATCATAATCAAATATGGTGATACACCTTGTGCGAAATGACATACCCTTCATATTTTCCAACTTTTGTCGACTTTTATCTCCTGGACTTAGGATCTTACTTACACCCCTCCCAGACTTCTGGGCTATTTCCTTTGCATTGAATTTTAATCTTTTGTTAATGCCTTCGATATTTACTTCTTCTTAATCGATCATGGTTATCTGAGTGTTGGTTGGTTGGTTGTGGTTAACGTTTCTTTTGTACAATTCTTAAGTATTTTGGAATTTCGTTACTTAAATATATGGGCGTACCTAGAGGAGGTGAGCAGCTGCCCCCATCTGGCCATAAAAACCTACCGTGAGCCTTCAATGCTTCCGATAAGTTTGTTGACTTACCCCCAAGCAAAATTACTGATTTGCTCCTATCTAGGACAATTTTTTGTCCCTTCCTAAACCGAAAGCTGGGAACGCCCCTGCATTACGTAATTTTCGAGAGCTCACGTTTTCTAAATTAAGTATTACCTCTATGTTTCTGAATGTTGACACTATCTATGGGATTACTCTTAATAGTAGTAAACACTAACTACGTTCACTTATAGCCGCAAAGACTAGATGTCGATGCTGCCACTACACGTCTGCTATAAAAAGAAAATAGTTCGTATTGTAGTCAGATGCGAGTGTAAGGAGGGAATGATCGCCTTCTCCAAGAGTCTCAAAGTATTGATGTTTAAAAATGAGAGCATCTTAACTCTAAGAGCTTGGAAGTACGTTCTATAGTTTGAAACCTCTGATCAAATATTATAATAGCCCAAGAAATAATATGAGTCCAAAACTATAGCAAAGCTCCTCCCTCTATTTGGATAAATTTAGTAAGAGATTGGCACTACGAAGCATAAAATCGCCTCCTCCCCCCGGAAACTTTTGTCTAGATCCTCGCCTGAGTATAACATTGTATTATCTGTGGTGAAGATGAACTAATGCTAACACCATCAATCAGCAACATCTAGTATACGTAATTCACACTAGATGGCGGACTGTATATCGATGTTTGGATATGATTCTCATAATATCGATCATCCCTAATATAGGTAAATGAATATTGTCTTATTTATAAATTGGTCATTTTTGCAGTTTCTCATGATCTCTAGGCTGCAGGTGTCGTTTATAAAAATGTATATTTCTTTTTCAGGATGAACGAGGAAGGGTGATGAGACGCACCATAATGCGATACGTCTGCTTGTGCGTCACTATGATATTCACGATGATCTCACCTAGAGTTAAGAAAAGATTTCCCACCTTGGAGCATTTTGTCGAGGCCGGTTTGTTGCAAGACAGCGAAAAGGACATAATCGCCGACCTCAACAAAAAATTTCCAAAATATCCCAAACATTGGTAAGAAATATACTTGATATTCGTTAATTTTAAATTTAGTCGGCTGCTTCTGTTTAAGGCTACCCATTGTTTGGGCTGCTAGTATCGTAACTAGAGCTAGAAAAGAAGGTAGGATAAGAGATGATTTCGCAGTAAAGACTTTGATAGATGAATTAAATAAATTCCGGGGACAGTGTGGACTGTTGCTCACGTATGACCACATAAACATTCCTTTAGTATATACACAGGTAAGTTCTGTGGGAAACTAACAAACAATACGATTAATTTATAATCTTTGTCAGCAAGAAAGAAAGTTTACTTTAAATAATGGTTTGGGGGAGCACCAACATCTAGAGTTTGTTTTATTTTTTAGAAACAGTTAACTATATTGTCGATAATTTTTGAGAGATTTGGTAGTTATTTGGTTCCAGTTTAATCCCTCCAAAGCATCTATCTTATGTCCATGGTCTTTAACTTCTCTTGCTCTTTCTCTTAGTCACATGTTGCCATCGTTTTCCTAATAGTATTCAGCCATTAAATTTTCACTTTAATTAGAAAGTTGATCACACAATGAGATTTTAGACCATTGCATAATCTGCGGAAGAATTTAGATCAGAGAGCTCCTAACATTTGGGGTAATTTTGTTATTATGTAGGTCTATCAGATTTCGACGCTAAAATATATTCAATAAAATAGAATGAAAAAGTGTAGCCTTATAATACTCTTTTTTAGGTAGTAACGCTAGCCGTTTATAGTTATTTCCTAACTAACATAATGGGCCATCAATGGACCGAAACTAACAAATACAAATTCGATTTCTATTTTCCATTCTTCACGACGCTCCAATTTTTTTTCTACATCGGATGGTTGAAAGTTGCTGAATCAATGATCAACCCCTTCGGAGATGATGACGACGACTTTGAAGTTAACTGGATGGTCGACAGAAATCTACAAGTATGTCTTATTATTCCCCAAATAATCATTGTTACAGTCTCCACTTTAAGGTTTCGTATTTAATTGTTGACGAGATGCACCACGAACATCCCGAATTGGTTCGGGACCAGTATTGGGACGAAGTATTCCCGCAGGAACTACCATATACAGTGGCTACCCAAGCTTTTAAAGATACTCACCCTCTTCCCTCCACAGCCAACATAGCTATAAAACCTCAAGACAAGGAGATTATTGGTCCACCAACTTCACTAAAAGTTGACGACATGCAATCTTACGTAACTGGACTTGACGGAGGGCCGATAACGTTTTCTGCAAGGTCCAGGCCTCAATCTATTATCAGAAGAGGTTCACAGGCTTCAATGGGTAACTCTGTACCAGGTATGTTAGCAATTTCTGTAGCAGTATGTGACTCAAGCTGTGTACTATTTATAGATTCGATGTCTAGGCATAATTCCGTAACCAATATGCTCAAACGATTCTTCAGTAGAGAAGACAAACCAGAAACAAAAACCGAAGCAAATGAGCTCAATAATTTAATATCAAGTAGCGAATCTGTACCAAAACCTGGTCCTAACAAAAAAATAACAGACCAAGTGATAGAAGAGGTAATATTTGCTCTAGCGGTATTTATCCTAATGACTGTGCCAATTTTGTTTCAGGTTGATGAACAAAACACCATAAATTCGATTCGACAAGAATCTCGGCCAAGTGTCATGAACGTATTTGGTCCCCCAACACCTTCTCAGCCCATAAATGTACCTCATTCTGGGTCTTATGATTACCATATGGAGTAAGGAAAATCTTTTTGCTTGATATAAATTTGTATTTTTATTATCTGTGAATTTTTAGCCACGACGGTTATGAACCGTATCCGCCAATGTCAACTTCAGCACCTCAGGGATCCACTGGGAAAGATACTGACACTGTCGATAAGGATAATGTTAGTATAGGTGGGTCAGAAACTGACATTGATGATGACGAATTTACGAGATTAAAAAAGATTAGAGAAGAAGAAAGGCTTAGTAGGTGAGTAAAAGTGCTTGTGTTGTTGGCTGTTACCAAGTTAGTAGAGTAGATGGTTACGAAAATTGTAGTGATATGTTTTTGTGTACAATTGCAAGCATAAAGAGTGTACAGGAGTAATCTGATAAGTATCTGCCCCAAAACAAAAATAAATAGTTTTGTGTAAAATTATTTTATCCTTCTCCAATGAACAATCTCATATTTTGAATCAAATATGGTGGATGCAGACGCAGTCGTGAGGATACAGGTGTCACTAGTGTCTTAAAGAATAACAATTTCTTTCACAGGATCGTTTTGACGCAAAATGGATTTAAAGATTTATGGTCATTTAGAAGCAATCTTGACAATCATCTTGCGGAAAATTATCGCATGCCCAAATGAATTCAGATATGCAGCATCCATAATGTTGATTTGTCCAGAGAAAAAGATCACTTTCACTCTCCGTTTATTTATTATTATATCATGGGAATTTTCCAGTTATTTCAGATAGTCACGAATATTTTACATTTTTTATCTCATCACTGGCTGGTCCGCCCTGGCTTCCCACGAAATAAAGCAATCGTGTATAATATTGTAAAAAAATCCGATCGCAGCGCCTCTACCGGGTACAATTGAAAATCTAAATAATTTACCCATTCAAATTCACACAAAAAGTTTCATCAAAGTCCGGCCAATCATTTAGGAGGTGTTAATAAAATTTCCTGCAACCCGATCTAAGCGTGACGTACCAGGTTAGATTGTCAATCTATCCTACTCAAACACACAAAAAGTTTCTTCCAAATCTGCCCCACCGTTTAGGTGGAGTTCAAAAAAATTTCTACAATCCAATCGCATCGCCACCTCCCGGCTTAAATGGTAAATTTAATCCTCAAAAATACCCACAAAGTTTCATCACAATCAGCCCTAGCGTTTAAGAGTTTAAAAAAAATTCTACCACCCAATCGTGGCGCCACCTACCGAACCAAAGTGTGAATGTAAACCTTCGAATCAAATACCCACCAAAAATTCTATAAATTGTAAAAAGTAAGTTAAATATAAAATGGCCTCTCTGGGGATCGAACCCAAACTCTTGGCTTTATTACCAAATCTCTGAAATGTGCCCTCTGATGTAACCGCCACAAAGCGAGTATAGCAGCGACGCGTTAATTGATAAAATATCGTCATATTTAAACACATATTAAACCCAAAACAATATTAAACTATACATATTAACATGTCTCCTGAATCATCATATCTAACGATGAAAATACGTTGTGTAGTTTTAAAATTCTAAGCGTACAAAGGGACAGACGGCCGGAAGCACCTGGGTTTTATACTATTTAAAGATGGTGTAGAAAATTATAATAATGGGCTTAAAATGATTTAGGTAACCTATTTAAGTTGATAAGGATACTGTACCCGATTAACTACCTTTTCAATTACCGTATAGTAAGCTATCCTCAAGAGATAGATATATGTCATCCGACTTTGTTGTAGATCTATAAAAGAAGAATATCCTACCATGCATCGTTTTGTTATATCTCCAATCCCAAACGGATTAGGCTGCTTTGATGGATAAAAATTCCCAGGCGGCTTCTCATTTTCCGACATTCATAATAATTAACGTTATATTTCAACCAATTGACACAAAACCTTGACAAATCCTATACCTAAATCTTCTTCATGAGTCACTCCATCTATTGGCGAAAAGCGCGTGAAAATCCGTTCAGTAGTTTTTGAATTTATCGTGAACAGACTTTGTTTTATAATATCTATTGATAGTGATTCACTTTCTTATAACTCTAGTAAGAGGTTATATATTTTCGAAAAATGTATTTATTTGAATAGAGAACATATAATTATATAATCCCCGTAAATTATTAAGTACTCATGAAAATATACTCTTTATGCTTGCCATTGTATTTTTAATTAATATGGTAAAAACTAACCGAATTTTTCATTTCAAGAATAAATTTACTTCTGAATGCTGATTTGACAGAAGTGTGATATTGAAGATACTAAGGATTTTGGGTAATTAACGCTAAACTAAATATAGTATTAAGACATTGCTTATGGCTTCTTTGGCAAGAACTAATATGGCATTAACCATTAATTCACACAAAACAGTAACACAAATGTAACAATTGATTAATCTAATCAATACTGCTGCTCAGGGGAGTACCCAGTTCTTGGTTTAGGGAGGGGCAAATATTGTCCTAGAAAGAGGGACAATTCAGAAAATTTATTAGTCCAGGGGGGTCAAGTCAGCAAATTTATGGAAAGGTTTAATGGCTCATATGGTAGGTTTTTCAGGTCCGGGGAAGTAGCTGCCCCAGCTTCCTCCCCCCCTCTTCGGTACGCCCATGCTGCTACTTAAGTCATAAAAACACCAATCTATAATGAAATAATCCTAAAAAAGGCTTCAGTCATCTAGCATTTTCAAATAAGAGTCTTCTGATGTTTTCTAATTGTTTTTGTTTGTATTCGGGATAAGTATTTCCTGAAAACAACTTTAAAGAAAAGTTTTTGAGATTTTCACTAAGTATTCGATGTTGATCTTGTATTTGATCTTTACCTTCAAGGTCAAGTTGATTTTTTTTAATGGGACTCCACATGTTTTTGCCCTGGAAATCAAAGAACAGAACCGGATATGTCCTTGACAAGTTAGAGAATATACCCAGTCAACTGAGACAAGTCTGTATGCTCCTAGCATGTAATAAAATTGTTTTATATAGAAATAACTTTTGGGGGGATTTTAGTGGAAATTGACATTTGAAGATTAAAGAATCCATTAGCGAATTTACAAGCAGATTTGGGAAATTTAAAATCGGAATAAAATCAACTTGACCTCGCAGGTCAAGGTCATATACGAGTACCAAGTCATCTTCGAGTAGCGAAGGAAAGTGCACAAAACTTTTGTCTTTGAAGTTTCTTATAGAACCTATAATTTATTATAATACCAAAGCGAAAATTATCCGATTGTAGACTTTAAAAATATGGGCCGCATTTAAAAAAGGTGCTTGACCTTGAAATAATCTTTAAGGTCAAGTTCAAATACAGGGATAGCCAGGAAAATTTCATAAAACTTTTGACTTTAAAGTTTTTTGATGTGGACAATAATGTCACCCAAATGGTCCTCCAACTATGTTTTTTGACAATTAATAGTTCTTCTGTCAAAGTTTAAATTACATCTAAAGACATGTTAAATTCTATCTCACCAACTAATCTAAAAATACAATCAAGGGACTCAATTGACGTCAAATTCCACGATCTGGGCGCCAAGTACCGTTACCACATTTTAAACTGTTTCTGTCCCTAGCTGTCAATCGTATTTCTGTTTCATCCTGTTGAAACCAAACCGTAAGGGTTTTTTCTATCCAGTTTTGTAAACATATCATAATGCCCTAGGCTCTGAAACCGTACTAAATGCCCACGTTGACTACATAAAGTGTTGTGCATTTATTCTATATTTTCAACACATACGAATCCTGAAAAATAGTCTCGTCAGTAAGATTGATTTTTTGACTAAAATCATTATTCGTATTATACTTCTACGAGTTCAACGGTACACATTGAACAAATTCTCATAGTTGTCTATAGTCATCTAAAAAAAATTACTACTGATTTACCATTTATTTTTTATACCATTTATTTTACACCAAAAATGGTTACTTAGCAGTACATCTAATCCAAATGAATGTTTTGATATCATCATGTAATAATGAACAAGCATCTTGAAGTTCAGATTTAGTCAACAGGGTTCAATCCAGTGATAGAGTGACAATCGCAACTTCCCTATTTTTTTGCTTTTCATCTTAGTGTACTTCTTCAATCAACAAATTCTTTATCTTCAGTGAAATGGTTGATAACCAAACGATGATCTTTAGCAGGTTGAATTTTTAGGCCAGTAGACGAACATTCTGTAACTCTATGAAGAGCATTGGCAGTGGCAACAGGTTTATCTTGCCAAACTCTTGTACAAAATGTCCTTCATTTAGTCATGTTTTATCCAAATACTTTTGCCTGCTCTCCTCAGTTTTGTGATATTTCTTTTAAATATGGAATTTTGGAAAAAAAATCATTTGTTCTTTTTGTGTAAGACCAGGTAATGGGATAGTTCTGGCCAGTCCTTCCATTTTTCTAAGACGTCATAAAGCGACACCTGCAACCTAGGTCATCCCTACAATTACAGAATGATACATAAACGATTGTATATACAAGGTGAATACAATGGGCTCATATACATATATTACATATATGCTTTATACACGATGGTCCAAAAATATAGAAACCCTTCACGAATGCCTTTTTTGAGAACTGTTGAAAGCAAAAGTTTTAGTATTTTTTATTGGCTATTTAACGGTGACCTTGAGCTTAAACTTCACGGTCATGTCAAGGTCAACTTCATTTTTTCAAACGAGAACCTACATTTTTTATTCCCAATTCGCAAAAGGCGGAAAATTTTACATCCAAAATGACCTTGACCGTAATCTTAGTCATGACCTTGCCCACGACCAAGGTCAAACGATTTGTTCAAATGACAAGTGCCATTTTTAGTCAAAAGTTGCAGTATTGAACGTCCAAATAGGATCTTAACCTTGACCTTCATTTGTCATTGAACATGAACTTGACGGGAATATAAACGTAAAATGCGCTCCCTACAAATCAATTTAAAAAATGACAGTTCTCTTTTGAAAAAATCCATTTCATCTTGGTCGTGGTCAAGGTCATAACTCATGTCAAGGTCAAAGTCGTTTCGGCAGTAAAATTTGCCACTCTTTCGAAATCTGATACAATTCATTTGAGCTTAATATGACCGTCAAGTTCATGGTCAAGGTCACCGTTTGATAGTCAGGGAAAATGCTGAAACCCAACATTTTCCAAAAATGCATTCCTAAACAGTTATCCAGGGGTTTCCAGACTTTTCGACTTATTAATTAAAATGAGTGTTGAATTTGAGACCAGGGTATATTGACTCATTTATGTTTTATATTGGGTGGTTTACCACCTGTCTCATAAAAATGGTGTCATCATTCATTTTATTGATTTCTTTAAAAACTAATAAATAAACTGCAAATGTGCACACACATATACAGGTTACACAACCACTACACTTTAGGTTAAGGCTTGCTAGTGAGAACAAATATAATCTTGAAATGGGAGTAGCAATCACCAAACTAACACTATCATGTTTTAACTGCATACTAAAACATTTGTCACATATCATTTTTTTTGTTGCAGAAGGGCAAAACAGGTTCGCTTCTTTAACTCACAGCTTGTCATACCTTAAAATTGCCATGGCTTTAAATCGCTGGGAAATCGCTTTACCATTTGTAAATTTGAGATTCTTTGTCAAATTGTTGTAATCTCTTTATAGGTTAAAAATCAACTTGGCAAGGTCTTTCGGCCAAAGCAACGAAAGCCCCTCCAAACCCGCTACAGATAGTGAATTGTTGCTTCAACACGGATCGTCGATAGCTACGATAACGCCGCAATCTCCACAAACGCCATTCGCAATACATTTTTAGTGATATTATTTTCGAAATAAGTTATTTTAGTAGTTTGTATATTCACGGCGACAGAAGAAACTAGTGGGCAGTATTAGTAGTGGTAAACAAATGATATGTAAGTACTGAATAGATCAGCTGATCAGTGTCGGCTTCAGATCGGGGCATCAATGGCACATGGCCCTCTGCAGACCCCCACTTATCACTCACTAAGCGCAGTATAAATCTGTACTATGATTAGTGCGTTGTAACATGGATAATCCCGAAGATGGTTAAGATCTCATCGAACGTCAAAAAACTGTTGAATACGAAGAGATAGTTGTGTGTTCAATCAGGCTCGAATCTGACCATAAAGATAAAGGGGGTGTTTTATTGTTTGGATCGATCCAGCAACCTATGTTTACTAAAAGCTGTGCTATCTTAAATCAGAACCATGCTTATGTTGGAGTGTCTCCAGCTCTAATAAGGACCTTGTTTACATGGGGGAGCTACTGGATTGAACACTGACTCTGCATACAAGTGCAGTTATTTCCCTTCGCATATGCGGGTACATTCAATAACAAATTTCAACAATAACAAAGTTTATCCAATTTCAACAATCACAATTTTCTCCATACAGCATTGTTTTTGAGTCTTACGAAGTTCTTCAACAGTACTCGTTTCACTAACGTTCAAAAACTACAATGGCCGACTGACGCCATTTGTACTGTTGTATTCCAAGAAAATCCTACTTACACAAGCTTTATGAATTTTCATCACATTTCTTCCATCAATTGTCCTACATTCACGATGCTTTATGAACAATGGTGTGTGAACTAAACGAGCTTTTATCCATGTTAAACTAGCAACGTTTTACAAACGTCTTTCCAAAAATCTATTACAATTCATTAAACTAATACGACTTACTACTTCGAAGTACTAACAATGTTTCTTTCAACGGTCTACATTCCCAGAATGCTTTATGACCCTAGCTGAAAAGCAAACTTAACAAACTACCATTAAAACTACACTTGCATCGTTTTAGATACACCATCTACAAAGTATGCTTCACGATGCCATAATTCGCAATCTTCAACTTACTACACAATTTTCAAGGTTTCAAGACTATTCTCTTTGGCTTCAAGATTAAAATATATCATTGCTGCCAACTAAGCATTGCTACCAACAGAATTTTGATGTTAATGCCAGGTTACGATGTTGACTACACCAACCGTTAGAGTGCGCTACTACGCAGCAATATTAGGTATTCGAGGTTATTTAATCATTTCAAAAGAAAACTTCGTTTTCGAACAACTGTCTTTTCAAAGACAGATAAATCAAATACACGAGAATCACAAATGGCAATATAACAACAACACCTAAAACCAAAACCGAAAGACGACCTTACTGGAAAATCAAAAGCAGTGTTACCTTACGTCAAAGGAACAACGGACAGAATTGGCCGAATTCGTTGAAAGCAGGACATAGCAACGACATACAAACCGCACCAGACTATAGGAACAAATCTAAGAAATCCTAAATCTAAAGTTAAGCTAGAAAAGTATACGTCGGACAAACGAACAGGATAATTTTAGCCCGTTTAGATGAACGCAAATTAGCTGTCAAGAAAAAACAAACGACATCGGTTTTGTTCCAACATCAACAACAATCCGGACACAAAATCAATTTCGATAGTTGTAAACAAATCCACAAACATCCCATTACAAAACCAAACTAATACGAGAAGCTATTGAAATCGAAAAAAGTGGACAACTAAACAAAAGAGACGACACACTGCACGTCCCCAGTAGATGGAAGAGTTATTAAACAACGAGGTAAAACAGAATTAAACACCCGTTACGACAACGAAGGGGGCGGAGTCAACACCGACCAATCAGACGAGCCACGACCTCCGACGCAGACATACGCAAGTGAGACCTTGTCGAAACGTCTGCGAGTTTCAAACTTGATTCATACTAACGAACAAATGTATTCCCGGATAAATATTTCTTCATATAGGTATTTGTTTTTAAGTTTTCAGGGGTACTAAATATATCAGGTGGTTTTCGAGAATTCATCCGCGTAGTTGATAACCAATCCCTGCCGGGATCGATGGTAAAATGACGACGTTTCTGCAGAGCCACATCTGCCCTCAGCATGTCGGTTCGAATATTATAGTATCTTTCTGCTTACGCTTCTAGTTACTCGAATCGTGTACTTGATGTATAACACATTTTTTGTTAGCTATCTTACTAATAACCCAGTGATTCAGTTTTTCTGCTGTACGTTAGATATGTAAATGTGACGATCCAGTGTTATAGTACTATGGCTATAAACAAACATTGTATTGTTATTGTGCCAATATTATAACGCACAAAAATTATTAATTTTATTATCAATTTAAATTTCAATAGTTTTTTTGGGAACACGTGTAAGAAAAATCGGTGACAACTGTTTATCTGTTCTTTTGTCTTTTATTGAAACAAATGAAACAGCATTGTAACCATAAGACAAGACATAAGCTAGTTTTATATAAATACAGAGAATTTTAAAACAGCTACTAATTCTTGGTAAAGGTATTTAAAAAAGCGAATCGCATTGGCTTTTTTTTATTTATTTTAAAATTGTTCCTAATTTTGATCTTATAAAGCTACAGTTAAAGTTAATTGGCAAATGTATTTAATTTTAGAGTAAATAGGCTGTCATTGCTCAGTAATTGATATTTTATGGCACAATAATTGATAATTTAAATATTTTAATAATTATTACTTATATATATTTTTAAATATTATTTTTTGTTAAAAAACACTTTTTTGGATCCATTCACATGTCATGTGTATTTTACAAAGGGTGGAAAAGTTATTTATTTTCCACTAGTTTCTTTTTCTGTCGCTGTTAAGCTTTTAGGCAATTTTCACGTGTGATGACAATATTTTAGTGCATATATATGATAATTATGTAGATACTTATAATAGAACTGATAACTTATTTTTTGTAAACACATTGTAAAAATTATATTTACTTTGTATTAGTCAGTTCTATTGGCCAGTTTTGATTTTGTGTTTTTTTCTGTATTTGGAATTGTACATTGAAATTTTACAAATAATTTATTTTTATTATATTATAAACAAATCTTAATGCACATTCATTAAATAATTTGACCATTAAGCGATGTCTTCAGAAGACTGCTGACTTTTGAATCTGTATTATTTATTTTGCATTGGTGTTTGGAAATCACACGCCCCTATAGTATTCAGGGTGTTATTAAATTGGTACAAAATAGTATAAGGGGTGTTTTTACAATCTAACTAAAGCAGGTTTTTTTCATATATTTTTTTGTTGTTTTTCAAGGGATGTTTGTGGAATCGTCAGAAAATGTTTACGTAAAACATCAGTTCAGCTTTATAGTCAACCCTCAATTGTTCTACTTACATTTCTTAAAAATTTGAATGCTTCTCGTACCCTGTTCTTCATATCTTTTTGTGTAGCTTGCGGTATTTAGTACATAATCTCACAGAAAGTCAATTTTATTCAACTACATTTTATGACGAATGTTAATAATAAATGGTTTTCGAAAAAAAAACAATTAAACCTTACCATTTACTAGTCTGAAGTTGGCAGACAATGTAACTCGTTCCTCGAAGTTTTCTTGGACTTCCATCGTCTTGAAGTGGTTGATCTCACAACGTTTCAATAGCTGTGTAACTGCTATCGTCATCAGGTGAATGATAGGAAATTCAGAGTATCCGTCGTATTTATATTATACCCTTAACCGGTCAAGCGTCTCCGGTCATGGTCATTGGGTCATATCTGGCCCAATCAGTGTCGTCGTACCTGGAGGTTGGTTGCCGGTGATGCGTAGCGGCAAAGGCCGAAGAAGAGCTCTCCAAATATTTTTAATTTGGACGCTGGGCTCACTAATTATATTTTCGTTCGAGACTATATATGCTGTCTCTATGAATTTTCTTTTGTACCAATGCTCTTCCTTGTGAATTGCTTTAGCCTGGTCCCAGTTGATATGATGGTGTTTGGTCCACGCGTGATTCGCTATCCCAGACTTCGTTACCTCTGCCCTTTGAGTAGCTGTGCGGTGTTCCTTAATCCTGGTGTCCAGCGGTCGTTTTGTCTCTCCAATGTAAAGACTGCCACATTCACACGGTATGCTGTATATACAGTTATTTGGTACTATCGAAATTCCTTCTACCAATCATCCAACCTTTGGAGGGCAAAACTTCATCGCACGTCAAGGACTCGAAGCACTTTGTCCAAATCATCGGATCCATGTAACTTGGGCCAGAACATCGCTTAGTAAGTTTCGACGTTGAAAACCTTTTCACGAACGTACCACTAGACGAATCTCTCAACATAGTGAGAAAGAAACTTACTGAAGACGAAACCCTGATGGAGAGGACGGAGCTGCCAATAGACTCAATCATGGACTTGCTTGGATGTTGCCTCAAGAACTGCTACTTTCAGGAGAAGGACCGGTTCTTCATGCAAGAAGATGGATTGCCTATGGGTTCCCCGTTATCACCAACCATTGCCAACTTCTACATGGAATGGTTCGAAGAACAGGCACTGAGGAGTTTCGAGAAGCAGCCTAAGCTATGGTTGAGGTATGTCGATGACACGTTCATTATTTGGCAACATGGAGAGACAGAACTACAGGCATTCCTGGAGCACCTGAACCAATCCCAACCATTCATTAGATTCACCATGGAGATGGAAGAGAGTGGGTGCCTACCATTCCTTGATGTAAAGTGTCAAAGGACTAGGACCGGAATACAAACAACAGTCTACAGGAAGGCTACGCATACAGGATTATACCTTCACTACAATCAACCACCCATCAGCAACGAAAATTGGCATCATCAAAACACTAATCCATAGAGCCAAAAATATCTGCAGCACACCAGAAGCCCTCAAAGAAGAACAAGTGAAACTTAGAGAAGACCTTTTGGCCAACGTATATCCGGAAACGCTCATTACCAAGGCGTTTGAAGAGCTGGACAAACCACCTAGGCAGGAAGAGGACACCGCGGTAACAGCTCTACTATTACCATATACTAAAGGCTTGTCGGAGAAACTTAGAAGAATTGCACATAGATATGGGTTCAGAATGATCTTCAAAAGCAACGACACCTTGAGAAGCATGATAACAACAACTAGGCCCGACGCATTAGAAATACCAAATAACTGTATATACAGCATACCCAGTGAATGTGGCAATCTTTACATTAGAGAGACAAAGCGACCGCTGGACACCAGGATTAAGGAACACCGCACAGCTACTCAAAAGGCCGAGGTAACGAAGTCTGGGCTAGCTAATCACGCATGGACCGAACACCATAATATCAACTGGGACCAGGCTAGAGTAACTCACAAGGAGGAGCACTGGTACAAAAGAAAATTCATAGAGACGGCATATATAATCTCGAACGAAAATATAATTAGCGAGCCCAGCGTCCAAATTAAAAATATTTGGAGAGCTCTTCTTCATGTAAGACGACGCTGATTGGACAAGATAAGTCCCAATGACAAGATCGGCGACGCATGACCCATTAAGGGTATAATATAAATAGGACTGATACTCTGAATTTCCTATCATTCACCTGATGACGATAGCAGATACACAGCTATTGAAACGTTGTGAGATCAACCACTTCAAGACGATGGAAGTCCAAGAAAACTTCGAGGAACTTACCATTTACTATTCCACCAAAAAATGTGACCCAATTATGAAATCTCCAGCTGTACTACCCCAAACATTCACAGACTACCTAGTATGACTATGAGTTGCCATTACTATTGATTCCTCAATAGGGACGTTATTTAATTATTTAAGAATTTAATATTTTCTGTGCTCAAGTTTTGTCTCGCCCTATATTCATTTGTTGCCGAGTACAGAGGCACGGCCCTTCCATATTCGGCATAAGGATGGCCACTGCCGCTCCATCATTTCCAACTTCTCTGTTACGTTTCTGATACGCTAATTGAAAATAATCTTGTCATCTAATTACCCCCCCCCCCCCCCAAATATTTCCAATACTTCACGGGCATAATGAGTTCGTCTCCCCACTTAAACTTCAATATGACGCCACTACTAGGTCATTCGCCTCAAACTACTAAATTAATCTGCAGTGCTTGATACCCCGTTCCAATAGCTTTTGTTTCTTTTTGTTGGTCCTCAGTAACAGGCCCAGGTGGTCCGCATCAGAGTACCTATAAGAACAGTGTTGCCAAGGTATAAGCTAAATCCTGATTGGTTCCGCCATTTTTTGCGTTTATTTCCGGTTTACTATAGCAACGGGAGAACAGATGGTTAGTGTTTATCGCTGTGTTGCCAGATCTGATGATTTAAAGTAAATCTCACGATATGTGTATAATTTTGGTATTCTTAGTTAAATTGTATTAAAATTAAACGGTAAAAATACAAACCACCTAAATTATAAAATGTTAACAACAGTACAGAAACTATGTGCCCAAACTAAGTTTAAAAAAAAAAGACAAAATTGGTAGGTACATGACATTGTTTATTACCTATTTTTTTTTACTTAGGTAATTAATTTTAATATCAACTTTTGATATCAATGGCTGATACTAACTTTTCGTGATTTTTCAATTCATCAAACGCAAGACAGTATATTGTTTCTAGTCGAGAACCTTCATCGGTTGCGCTCCTCTGAACTGATTGAATTCTCGAATAATTGTTTATGTATAAAGTACATAACTAAATTTCATATTTTATCGCGAAATGAATTTCGACATCTAGGAGTTTCAGGAAAAACCAGCTCACAGAGACTCCAAATTGGGAGTTGTACTATGTGTTACGCCATTTCCCTGTGATTCCTAGTAAGGAAATCACAAGAAAAAATTCGTAGGTTTACTGGAACTTGTCAAAGAAATTACGATATTATCTTTTCGAGATTTTTCAATCCACTGAACGCAAGACAAAATCTATGTCTAGTCGAAAACCTTCATCAAGTTGGGCTCCCCTCAACTGATTGAATTCTCGAATAATTATGTATATAGTACATATAACATTTAGTATATGTACTATATACATAAATAATTATTCGAGAATTCAATCAGTTGAGGGGAGCACAACTGATGAAGGTTCTCGACTAGAAACAACATATTATCTTGCGTTCAATGGATTGAAAAATCTCGAAAAGTTAGTATCGTAATTTCTTTGACAGGCTTTAGTAAACCTACGAATTTCTATCCTAGGAATCACAGATAAACGGCGTTACACACAGTACGACTCCCGATTTGGAGTCTCTCTGAGCTAGATTTTTCTTAAACTCCTGGATGTCGAAATTTATTTATCTCTTGAAAAATATTTTTTGTTGAGTCGAATATGTAAAATATATTAATTTTTTAGGAATTTTCTCTTCAAGCAATCTGGCAACCCTGTCTGATTTTTAAAAATCTGCACAGGTCTGTACGGTTACATAACACACAAGGCGTCATTTTGTCGATTTTAAAGTTGATTGTTATTGGTGGAGAATGAGCGGAAAACGGCTGTGCTTTCAGGCTTGGCACCACTCTTCTTATACGCACTCTGGTCCGCATAAGCGACAGTGGAACACCCTTCCGTTAAACGTAACTACTGGGTCATCAATCATGTTCCATAGGACTGCCCCCTGTGGCACCACTGTTTGAGTAGCACCCTGTATAATGCTGTTAGGATGTTTTTATAGCATCATTTAACGAAGAACAGGTATAGCTATGGTCGATATTCATTTGTAATGCCGATGATATTTTGTGCGGTTTAGTTATTATTAAGATTGAAACGAAATATAAAATTCATTCAAGTCTATAGTTCTATTTTTATTATTTATCTTCACACGAACTTTTATGCTGTTTGTAGGCAAAATATTTTTACAATTAGGTTTTTTTTCCGTTAAAGTGAAGTACTGTAATCTGTGCTAATTATCAAGTGATAATTGTAGGTTAGTAATTTATAAATCACAATTTTTGTACTTAATATATTTGTAAATAAAATCATTTTACTTTGCTATAAAATATATAGGCAATTTAAGACAATAAAATTCTCAAAAATAAAGCATTTTAAGACATTGTGTAATAATTTTTACTCTATATACTAATATTATAAACCAGATTTTTCGTATTGAAGTTTGAGTTGTCTTCGCAAAATTTTCCCGCTGGCATTTTTAGGAATACTGTCCACCAAGGATATTCCACCAGCCAATTGTTTATAGGGTGCCGTTTTTTCCTTCATGTACAACATCAATTTATCACAGTCAATCTTGGCACCTATTTGTGGCACTATGTAAGCTCTAGGTGCTTCGCCTAGTTTACTGTGAGGAATTCCTATCACAGCTGCTTCTGCTACGTTGGGGAAGCTTCGGATTATTTCCTCTAGTTCAGCAGGGGCTACCTAAAATTCAATGGCGATCATTAAAATATAATAAATTTAACAATACACAGAATATCTGGACTCAGGTGCTGAGGAGCTTACTAACTGTCATTCAGGCAGCTAGAGTCCAAGATCCACAACAATAAACACAAGTACAATTACAGAGACAAGTGACCATGAGTATAAGAGTCTAAGAAAAATGAGATACGCGCAACCTTTGCGCAGTATCAGCGCGATGGCGAGCCTTGGCTAGTACCAATAAATTGCACGAGGCGTGTTTTTTAAGTTAGTACCGTTGTCGGTCTCCCATCAATTCGACGCCCACCACGGTCAGCGCCGTTGCCACGGTTCACAATAAATAACCAAAGAAGGTGAAGATACCGTTGTGAAATTAAAAACAGACGTGCAAAGATATATGAATAATTTAACTTTTTACATGAAAGCTGTATATTCATCTACTTTTCTACATAATTTCCTCCAATCTTGAGGCACTTATCATAACGTTGTACCAGTTTCTGAATACCCTCCTCATAGAAGTCTGCCGCCTGACCTGTTAACCACTGCATCACCACTGTTTTGACTTTGTCATCGTGTTGAAGACTCATAATGTTTTTAGACCAATCAATAGAGATTTTTTCGTGCAAAAAATATTATCAGGATACTGTCTGTGCCATCACATTAGGAATGATTTGTAGTGATATTTTGCTATCTTTTCCACTCGCAACTATTTTTTTTTTACTTTATTATAAACAATTGAAACAAGAATATTGCGTTTTTTTTCGTTGCATGTTTATAAAATGAAAGATAATAAACTATTCTCAATGGTGTCAAGAGGTGAATTGTAAAACATGGAAATACCAATGAAATGAGCCCAGGATCGATCTGATAAGATCTTTAGTAACAGTGAAAAACAAAAAAATACTGGAAAATTTAGCGGTTTTCTTTATATTATATCATAACTCCGTCACTATGGAAGTTGTAGAACTGATATTGTGGGAACTGATACTAATTGATATCTATCTTATGCGTGACTAAACCAGGCCACTATTCTTGCAGTGTGTCTCCATGCGACATGGATCGTCAAATATCAATTCAGAATAGAGATGTTGAAAGTCGTCATTCTACAACGCCTCTATTTTCATTTTTCATTAAATGTCTGTGAAATATACGAAAAATGTTAGCGAAAGTGACCAAAATTTGGTGAGCGTATGAATATGTTCGAGTAGTGGGGGGAACACGGTTGTTGAGGGGAACTGCAAATAATAATTATTATCAATAGTAACTGTCACTCTTGACAGATGGTGAAAGACTTTAATCGTTAAAAAAACTTCCATACAGAGTGATTTGTTCAATTTTATTATATCAAATGAGAACTGTTTGTTTATTAATATATTTAAATGTAAACGATTTCTCGGAAACGTTTTTGCCTTAATTTGTGGATTTTGGGTTTACGGAACATCGAAAGAGAGCGGTTATTAAAAAAATTCTTACTTGTGAGGATTTTAAATATTAAAACGATCTATGTATTTGCCTATACTATATATTACTATATACGCTTCCCCTCAACAACCGTGTTCTCCAACTCCTTGAATACATTCATACGCTTGCCCATTTTTGGTCATGTCTGCTAAGATTTTTCAGATATTTCACAGACATTTAATGAAAAATGAGAATAGCGGCTTTGTAGAATGACACCTCTACTTTCAACAACTTTTTTCAAAATTGAAATTTGATTATATATGACGCATGGGGGCACAATGCAAAAATAGTGAACAGAAAACTTTATATCACAATTGTTCAAAAACTAATAAACCGGTAGCGCCTGGTTTTGGCATACAAAAAGTAGATATAAATTACTATCAGTTCCTACAAGCCCAGTTCTACAGCTTCTAAAGTGACGAAGATACGATTTAAAAAAAAAAGCTAGATTTTTCAGTATTTTTGTTTCTCCCTGTTACTAATGATCCAATCGGATCGAGCCTGGGCTCATTTCATTGGTATTTTCATGCTTTACAATTGACCTGTTGACACCATTGAGATTAGTTTATTATTTTTTATTTTATAAACATGTTAAGAAAAAAAATGTAATTTTCTTGCTTCAATTGTTTATAACAAAGTAAAAAACCATAATTGCGAGTGGAAAACATAGCAAAATATCGCTAGGATTCGTTGTTAATGTGATGGCACAGTTGGTACCCTGATAGTATTTTTTACACATTTTCAGTAAATTTTTGCTCTATTGATTGGTCTATTTGTCCGTAAATTGTACGGATCTCACGATGAATATCGATCGGTTTTAGTCCTTTAGCACACTTCACAGTCGGCGGGACTCACAATTATCGGAGGCATCTTAAACACTCAGTAAACAACGTAAACAAGGAAGAATCAAACTATAATGGCGTCAGTGCAGAAGTAGGTACTCAGTGCGCATGCTCAGAACGTCGACCGTAGCGCCGCGGTGTGGCAAAACGGTACTTAAAAACACGCCTTGTCATTAGAAGGTCTGTCTGGTATACCCAGATCTTAAGAGGAATAGCATTATTTCGGTGGAAAGGCTGTACAAGAAGAAATTGAGCCCCAAATATTTGGTTGAAGTGCCAGAGGTATTTTATTAGCAGATTATCGGGTGTTTTTAGGATAAAACAGGGGAAGAACTTCATATATAAATATCATTTTTTCTGACACTCTGAAGTGTGTTCCGGTTCCCAATTATACACTTTATACCGGCGTGTGTTGTGAATCATTCGGAGCAGTTTGTTGATATTGAAACAGTGAATCTTATTGCTAAAGATCTACGCACAATAACAAAAATTTAAAGTTTACAATTTTGCTTCAGACAAAGTTATAGGAATTTTCAGCAAGTTTAGTGAGGGAACTCACTTTTTCAAACACACCCTTGCAAACTCAATCTCTTTGAGCTAAAAAGAAGTGCGAAATAGTGTGATCAAAAGTAAACAAAATTGTGAGAGTGATAGACAAATGCGATAATGAGAGTGTAAGATAAGCTGCATATGGATTGTTTGATTATGATTTTTATCGAAATTTTAGCACCCCTTATCGCCAAGAAGTTTTAAAATATACTGCAGAAATAATCTATTAGCTTACTTTGAGTTGACCTAGTTAGGAAGCATGGAGCAGCTACCTAGCAAAACATTCTTGTACATATGCATTGAAAATTCTAGATAAACATATCACTTACTTGGTAACCTTTAACTTTGATCAGCTCCTTCAGCCTGTCAGTTATAAAGAAGAATCCCTCCTCGTTATAATACATCATATCACCAGTTCTCAACCAGCCATCTAAGAATGGTTTTTCTTCTGGTCTGTTATAATATCCTTTCATAACTTGAGGACCTTTGATTAATAATTCTCCTTTTTCGTTTGGACCTAGTGGGGTTCCCGTAGGATCATTCACTGCTACCACTTTAAGTTCAGTGTTAGGGATTGGTTTTCCCAATGAACCTTCTGCACTTTTGAGATCCAAAAAGGATTTCCTTTTGAAAATGACCGCTGGAGACGTCTCTGTCAAACCGTAACCTAAAATTTAGCAGATGGGTATGCCATTTTTAAATATTTTACGAAGTAATATATGTCGAGAACGTTTTACTGTACTTCCGGCCTTAGGCGCATGTTCCAAAAAAGTAATGAAAGTCTCCGAAACGGCCCATAACCGACACACCAACACAAAATTGAGAAATTTTACAAGTATTACGAATTTGCAATGTCATAAAAAAACTCACCAAGAATTCAGCTGTTTTTTATTTCACACTCTTGTTTCAAAAACACATTCATAATTGAAAAACACCCACAAAAAATTTGTTATTCTGTATGTCGTTAAGTAATTCATGTAGAGAATTTTTTTATTGTTCAGTTCGGTTGCAAAACTTTTGCATATAAATGATTAAATACAACGTAGGCCTTATTTTCGTTGAAAACTTTGAACATTCTTTTCTCAAAAAGCATAAACTTTTTAAGATAAGTTATGTAAGACTTATTATTTATATTGATCAGTTCTATCAGCTACCAAAATATCTGCACTGCCTTATGTTACACCCTGTCGCAGTTTTCGATGTTTTTACCATTACTAAAAACATATTTTTATTCAAAAAAGATAGATGCAAAGGACTGTTAAACGATAGCAATTTTCAAATAGCATTCAAATCAAACAAGCATCATTGTCTGTTAATTGAGTAAATACCTTGTATAATTGGCATCTTTCGATTTGCTTTTTTACAGAGCTTTTCAGCATCCAACAGTCCCAAAGGAGCAGCACCATTTACTATTGCTCTTAAGCTATCGAAATCTTCAGGTTTCACATCAGGATGGTTCGCAAGTAATATAGCTGCAACACAAAAGAAATATTGTTTGTAACCTAAAATATTATTTCCTAGATGTAACACCCTGGAATATTGAGGATGATTCCTATGCTATGACCTTGTTTAAAGTATACATGCATAAATGGCTGTAAAACATAACACACGACAAACATAGACAGAACAAGTATCAGCTGACATATGCCCCAACAAGACCCAAGCATAAAATATGTTTATGTTATGGACGCTTTCATCCAGGCATTGCAACAGCTACTGTCATATTTGTGGGGTAAACCATGGTTTACTCAGTATAGATGGAGTTGAAAGGGCGTTGAGTGTAAAACATTAAATTTTGGTGTAGGGTACAAAATTTTATGTTTATACATTTGCGACACACCAAAGGTTTCAATGCTTTTCCAAGAAAATCAATGAACATAATAAGCAACCCTCTATAAAGGTCAGTATAAATAGCCTTTGTAAAACAAAGCAATTTATTTCACCACTGTATAAAAATTGGAGTATGGTCACATGTAGAGTCTGTCCTTCTTACCTATTGGTGGTGCCACATATAAAACTGTCGGTTTCTCATTCCTCATGACATTAATCAACAGATCAGGCGAAAATTTAGGCAGTGTTACTATTTTGCAGCCCAATCTCAGTTGATGCATGCACAAACAAGTCAGACCATATATGTGAAACATTGGAAGTATAGCTGGTGTGACGTCTTGACTTTCACCTAAAACAAAAACGCAAGTAATGCATCATTTTATCAAGTAAATGAGAATGTGTCACTTTGATAAGTGTTAAATTACTGGGACTGTATGATAAGTACCTAGTTTCGACGTTAGATGGCACCACCTCTCCTCAACTGAACACAGGTAGGCTTTTACTAGAATCTGGGCATATTTTGAACGAAAAAAAAAACAGACCGATTGATGATTAAGATAATAAATGTTTATGGCCCGTATGGCTTACAAAGGACAAGAAATACACACGGGTGTCATCTTTAAAACGATGTTTGGACATGTTAACTCACAATGGCAATGATTTTTTGAGAAACGTGAATAACGTCCCTTTACGGGGAAGAAATAGATCTTCTGTTTCTTCAGGAGATTACAATCTTATGAGTGCATACAAATTGCTCATGCGGCTAACATATTCACCAGATTTAGCTATCGTAGATTTTCTACTTCCAAATAAGAATACGTGTACTGGTGGATAAACGGTTATTGTGTCAGATTAGATAAATGTACTTTTGAGAAGAAATGAAAGAGAAAAATCTTGCTAAGCCCAGATTAGGTTGAAATAAATTCTTGTCTAGGCGAGGCACTTACTATACCTCCCTCGTACTTACTCGTTGTTTGCATGCTGACTCCTATATCCGGGTGGGTAAGTTGACAAACATTTGATATGATGTTGTAGTGTGAAAGCTGGACACCTTTTGGTAAACCTGTAGTTCCACTTGAGTAAGGAAGAAAAGCGACATCTTCTGATGATATTGACACTTCCAAATCGTCTGGAGTATCGGTAAAATCGGTGAAATTTATAGCTCCAGCTGGCGTTGCTTGGTTTGGCTATCAATCAGGTTAATAAATTATAATAAATAATATAAAGGTTGTCTCAATAATACACAGACTTTTATATTACCTATCATGTACAACGTGTAGGATGTTACAAATACCTTGTAACAGCCGAGAGAAACGTTTATTCTTTGTAAACATACCTACATGGCAAATACCGGCACTTAATCAAAAGATGTTAATCAACGAATATATACAGCGTCACCCTAAAAGCGGAATACACCGTAGTAAAATATGTTTACATGTCGAAAAGAAAAGTGACCATCTTGAAGCATTTGTAAGAAATTTATTTTGGGTTCTACAAAGGATTCCGCAGAATCCTTATGGGAAATGGCTTTCGGCCAAATTTTTTCAAAGTAAAGTATGTGGTAGCTCTTGAGGAGTAGATCAAAAGTGCTCATCAGCACAAAGCTCCAGAGCTAATAGTTTAGGATCTACAGCCCTCTAAACTTGACGTAGTCCAGAATCCTTATGGGAAATGACATTCGGCTAATTTTTTTCAAATTCAAGTATGTGCTAGCTCTTGATGAGTAAATTAAAAGTGCTCATTGGCACAAAGCTCCAGAGCCAGTACTTTAGGATCTACAGCCCTCTAAAGTTGAAGCCTTTTCCCATAAGTATTCTGGACCAAGTCAACTTTAGAGGCCTGTAGATCCTAAACTATTGGCTCTGGAGCTTTGTGCCTAGGAGCACTTTTAACCTACTCTTCAAGAGCTATCACATACTTGAATTTGAAAAAAATTAGCCGAAAGCCCATAAGGATTCTGGACCATGTTCACTTTAGAGGGCTGTAGATCCTAAACTATTGGCTCTGGAGCTTTGTGCCCAGGAGCATTTTTAATCTACTCTTCAAGAGCTATTACATACTTGAATTTGAAAAAAATTACCCGAAAGTAATCCCCATAAGGATTCTGGACCATGCCCACTTTAGAGGGCTATAGATCCTAAACTATTGGCTCTGGAGCCTTGTGCCCACGAGCACTTTTGATTTACTCTTCAAGAGCTATCACATACTTTAATTTGAAAAAATTTGGCTGAGAGCCATTTCCCATAAGGATTCTGCAGGGCCCTTTTGAAGTAGATTAACCGTTATCTGAGGTTTGTTTACTATTTGTTTTTTAAACATGGCCCCAGACTGATGTTTTCAACTTTTGATACATATCAAAGGATGACGTGTCATATCTTTTTTGGAATAACAAACGCTTGTCGTCGATCTAGATGGAATTCACCACCCACGAGCGTGAGAAAAGTCTGAGTATAAAGGGAATTTCCAAAATGGCGCTTCATTTCTGTTGAATAAAACAATTCTACGCCTTGTTTGGCTAAGACTTTCTACAATAAGAAAAACATCCAAAAAACTTTCAAATAAATGTTAAATTCTTATGAGAATTCCTACTTCAATTTTGAGTATATGGAAGAAAAAATGTAGAGGTATGGGAATGATTATTTGGGATACAACTGTGACGAAGTAGCAGTTGCACAGCATATAGAAGATCTAGAATATATGTGTAGAGAACTGTCAGAGGAATACCAAAAGTGGAGCGTTACAAGTCAACACCAAAAAGACGCAGTACACATATTTGCATCCCCTAAGAACCTAGATCTAGAAGGAGAAAAATTAAAAGCTGTGAGGCATATGTATACCTAGGCATAAAATCATCATCAACGGAGAGAATAATTAAAGACACAACAGTTGAAGGAAAAAATATCATAGGAACACCGAACTCAATCAGTGTTATAACTGAAATACATCAGAAAAAGAATAAAAAGGAAATATGCAATACAATATATTACGGCCGGTATTTATGGTGCGGAAGTTTAGCAACTGTCTCAGAAACAAAAACAAAGTTGAGCGGATTGAAATGATTTTTGGAGAAGAACATCTAGGAGATCTATAAATAAGAAACAGAGAAATAAGTAGCCATATGCAAGTAGAAAGAACTTCAGTAGAATAATATAATTAAGCTATACCTGATATGGTACAAACGACTTCTAAATTCCTAAAGTAATGTTAGAATGGACTCAGATATCAATAGCGCCACTTAGCGGTAACCAGGCGAAATTCTTACCTCTGTTTTAACAGTTATCACAGGAATATCTCTTTTCAAAATTTCTTTAGTAGCTTTTACTAAAGGAAATAGATCTGCCAATGTAATGATAGCTTTGGCAGAACAATCCAAGAGTTGTCTTGATATTTCATCTAAAAATACACAGTTTATTCAGTATTTTTTTAACAATACCTACCTGAATTCTCACCAGGAGTATAGATTGGGTTAACAGTTGTACAAATCAATCCCCCTCTTATCGCTGCAAGTGCTGCAACAGGAAATTCTGGTATGTTGGGAAATAATAGCATTACTACATCGCCCTTGTTCAATTTTAGTTTTTTTCTTAAAGCAGCTCCAAGATTCTTGGACTTCTTTTCGACCTCTTTGAATGTGTATTTTCTGCCCGATACGCTACATTTCTAAAATATTCAACTTTACGATCGACAGTGTCAACATAAGTGCGTGATAAGTTTGGATTGAGCAATTTTAGATGAAAAAGATCAGAACTAATCACTTTAATTAATTTAGTGAGGATCTAGATGGCTACGAAATAAAATTCCATAGAAATCTTATCAATTTGTGAAGAAACTAGTGAAATAAAATGCTGCTATGTTTAAGGACGTTGATTTAAGTAGACAAACTGATAATGAATCAAAATAAAGATATCTAAACTTTTGGTTATGCAGATTTTTATGAAAGCAACTAAGTATGTTTAATTAAACAGTTTGTTGTTTTTACATTAGGTATATGCAATTTTGTCATTCTATTGCATTTTAATCTAAATTCGTAGCATTATTAGATCACAAATTATTCAGAGTGGATACTTTGTGGATTAGATACTAGATACAGAGAACCAGTTTGACTTTTATACGCGAAGAGTGTTGTCTAAATTGAAGCAAAGCCAGGAAATTAAATATCAGCTGTTTTAAGAAGATGAATTAGAAATGAAAACGAATATATGAGGTGAGGTGTCTAAACGGCAATAAACTATTTGTACACTTTCCAATAATATTAATATTTACATTTTGTAACGTTTTTTATTTTTCCTATACTTACCACAGCGGTATGGTTTTCCCATTTTCCTATATTTTCGAAAACATATTCATTAATGGAAATCTTGGGAATGTCTAATTCTGGTAATTCAGAATTTAAAATTCGGCCAGCGGATGATGAAAATTCTAAATAACTGTTTAAAGGAACCACAAATGATTTCAATTTATTATTAAAACGACTGCTCAATGTTTTCACGACAAACATTTTTAGTCTACCGGATGAAGCAAATTACTAATTTTGTTCAAGTACCTTTTTTGTCTACAATAAAATTAAAACATTATCACTGCAAACTTGTTGATGTTGGTGATTAATCTTGTTTATTCATTATTGTACCTAACTGCCGTACAATATAAACATGCACAGCATATAACAAAAGATAATAATTAAGCACGTATATGCATAGGCGTATCATCGGGTATTTACAACTGGGTAATTTTGCAATAAAAAAGCGCCTGAAATGTTCCTATCATTATCGAATTAGATTTTTACAACAAAAATTCTAAAGAATTTTGCAGACAAAATTTTGTACTGGGTTTTTAAAACCACCCGGGGTCTCCTATAAAATGGTACCACAACAATTTCTTTATAAAAAAACCCTTAAAGAACTTCTTTTGCGTATGTTCATCTGCCACAGCCGATTTCCCCGAAACGGTTAAAATTTGGTACAAATATACTGTTTGGTGACCCAGTCAGGAGTTCACGGCGTAATTTATCTGAATTCTGATTTTGTAAAGAAGTTTAAAGAAAATTGACCATTAGTCCTTTATTTCCCAAACTTCTATTGCTAAAATTTTTAAAACATATGGCATACTGCAGAATAAAAATATATTCAGGGCCATCTTGTAATGTATTAAATGAAAAAAAATATATAAAGTACGTATTAAGAAAAATAACGTACAAACTGGCCAGTTCTAACCATTATTAAGTTTGGGGGCAAATAAGAAAGTTAAATTTATGACAAAAACGTTGAACAACTTTGAAAATAATCCAATTTTTACCGTTTTCCGGCTTTCCGCTGTGAAAAATCTTTCTACCGGCATTTATAAATGCTTATTTTGACGATTTTCTGATTCTATACAACTTTTACCTTGACTGCATTATAATTATTCTTTCATCACTTTTGTTGAAATAAGTAAACTTAAAAAAATCCAAATTATTACGTTTTTTTCTTCTTTATTTTATTTACTTCTACTGATTAGTATAACTGGTATTGTTCAGTTTTGTCATTTAAATATACTCACTGGCAAACTGGTGAAACATAGATGCTATTATAAGGAGTAAATGATTAAAATTTGAATAAAAAATACCAATGAGTTTAATTTTTTTATATATATTAAGTTTGTTAATAATGTGTTTGGCCACCGCCCTTATGTATACACTCTCCAACACATCTTGGCATTGATTTAATAAGGTTGTCTATTTCTTCTATTTCTGGTGTATTCACGATATAGGTATGTCAGTTAAGATGGTGCCAAGATTCGAATTCAGATGTTCTGGATCACAGTGCGGCGTTCCTAGGACCTCGACCAATTGTTGACAGTTTCTTCTAAAGATGACTTCAGTAATTGGTCTCTTGCATCTTTGTGCGCATAATATAAACATATTTCATATGTAGATGACTGATGAGAGGAATCTTTTGGAACTTAAATTACCTTAGTGAATATAAAAGAAATTAAAACATTGTCGATTTTGAAGTTTAGCTAAATATTTTTTTTAATTATTAACTTCCCATTACGAATATAGAAACGTTTCAAAACATTACCTGTTTTCGTCTTTATATATGTTTTTTATGTGTGTTCAGCGGTTACTCGAAACCGGCTCAAGGTATTTGGGTTGTTTAAACTGGATTCTGTTAAGGGAGGTACCGAAGTGGTCCCATATATTTTTCAAGGACAAAACTTATACTTTTTTTTTTAAATCGGCAAAAACTTGTATACCGACTTTCTTAAATAGAAACTTTTGTTGGAGGCGATAATATTAAAAAACGAAATGTCTGCTCAGAACCTCGGGTGTAATAAAATTGAAAATGAATGGTAATCAACTTCAAAATGGAGATTCTCAACTGGCCTCTATATACAGTTTGTCACATAATTTGGAATCAAATGGAAAACTTTCTTAAGAATAATATTTAGAGAAAAAGTTATTCTTCATAAAAAGATTTGCATGGTCTGAAACGTATACTGTAATCATTACATGTCACTGTTACAACTGTATATGAGGTTATATCACTAAAAAATACTTAATGAGTTTTAAATGAAAAAACTGATTTAGTATAAAATTTTGCAGAGGAGTCGACTATTAAATGAATGAATTTGTTTAATGTTAATCCTACTAAATTTGTCAATTTTATTTTATAATGATAATGTGGAGTAATGTTATAAAAACATGGACTCTTTGCAATATCCGTTTCAAAATTGCAACTTCAAAATTTCGATCTTTGAGGTTTGAGAAGGTATGAACTTCAGAGAAATCACTGTTCAATTCAATTAAGTGCAATTTACTTTTGCTTAAGTACATAATAAAAACTTTAACCACAATAGTCAATAAAAATTATACATCTCAACACATAAAATACAGTCATATAAAAATAGTTCGTACATTTCTAATAGTCTAAGATCCGACCACATCTTTACTAGTTTTTATTTAAAATGCAATTTTAAGACGTGATTATTAATAGAGGAATATCTCTGCCGGGTTGCCTATTAAAATATTACTACAAGTATTTTTTCATAAAATTTTGTCAATGAATTCAATTGTTACTTTATAAAAATTATGGACTGATCTTTTATTGATAAATATATGGATTCTTAACGTAAATCTTATATCAAATTAAAGCTAATTACTCATTTATACGTTAGTATGAAAAGTAATTTGTTATTATTAATGAATTAATGATTGCTGGTGATTCGGGTGTTTATGACTATGACAATGACAGCTCTGATGAATACTTCTATGACTTGTTACGGAATTTAGAAAAGACGTATCTAAGTGCCTTTTCTTCAGATTTGAGGTTTTGAAATATCATAGGTACCATGGTTCATGATCTATGAAAGATCCTAGATGCTAAAGTTAAAGTGTAAGGCTCTAATGCTAGAGGGTAGTTAACATACATGCCAAAGTACAAATTCATCACATATTAATCTTCGCTATTGTATACATTTTTTCTCATACTTGTGTTGTAAGTACTACATCAGACAGTTGTCGATAAAATTGATCAAAATTAAAGTAAAATAACAAACATCGGATCATAGTACATAAAAGAATTTGAAGTGGAGTAGAATGTCATACGAAACATATAACAATCAGAAATCAGAAGATACATGAAAAAAAATACTCAAAGAGCAAGTGATTTTCACAAACCTTTGGATTTGATTTGTGGTTGTAATCTTCTTGCAAATGGGGGGTATTTAAAAAATGGAATATGTCACTGTTTGTGGCGTTCAAAAAAGGTGACACAGTTCATATGGGGATCTGATTAACAGTCGTCTAAATTCCTGCTAGGACAGGAAAACGTGTTATCGCAGGTAAAAGACTTTTTAAGGTACTTTTACTTTTAATGAACAAAAAAGAAAAGAATCACTTAACGTACCAGACGAGCTGATAAGAGCAGCTATCTGCCAAACTAGATTTGTCAAATATTGTTTACAGTTAATTTAGTAAAGTTCAACTGGAGCCACCAGCATAAAGCAAGAGCAGGTGAGTTGCCTAGAGAAAACACGGTTGGGAGACTAACGCAATCTAAATATCCATCTTGTTAATCATGGAATGACACGTCAGGAGAATCTGTAATATTTTATTAATTATTTACCTACATTGGTGTTCTTGGTTGCCATAATCATTTTGTTACTAACAAAAATTTCTTAAGAACGGCTTTGCGATAGAGCACTAATAAAAAAGCACAAGGTCTCGAAAGCATGTATATCTTCAGAGTACCACGCCATATTGAAGTCAGCACGATATTCTCGTCATTTCTATATCTTTCCCATGACAACTTCCGGTTTCTTAGTTCTAAAACGAACTAAGGCAGAGTATGTTAATACCACCAAGTTGTATAACAGGAACGCCTCAGTGATATAAACATTGAGCAGGCAAAACTCCCATTCTGTGATACGAGGGCTGCCTTTTATATTTCGGCATTGGACAACCCTAGTGTTGCAATCTGACAACTGACAGCTCAATCGTAAAGTTTGACATTTTTGAGGTTATACGTACTCAGAACGTTTTGACATACGAGCGCTATGTGTTGTTTACAGTAACTTAAATGATTCATCTCGGCCAAAAAATGGAATTAAATCGTGACCATTTTCGTGCGATTATTTTTTACAACTTTCGACATGGATTAAGTCAGCAAGAGTGCATGGATGTACTTAATTTAATTTTTGGCGGTGAAGCTCTATCAAGGACCACTGTTGATCGATCGTATGGTGAATTCAATCGAGTTCACTCCAAGACGAATTTCGTGAAGGTCGTCCAAAAACAGTTGTTGTTCCGGAAACCATTGATGCTGTGCGCGCACTGATACTGCAAGATCGTCATGTGACTTATCGTGAGATTGAGTCAACCTTACACATTAGTGGGACCAGCATACATTCAATATTGCATAAACATTCGAATGTCAAAAAAATTTGTTCGCGTTGGATCCCACACAATTTGTCCATCGTTCAAAAAAAGGCTCGTGTCGATTGGTCGAAAGAAAAGCTCAAAAATACGATCGCGGTGCTTCAAAACACTTTTATGACATAGTGACAGGTGATGAATCGTGGATTTACGCGTATGTGCCCGAAAGTAAGTACAAGTGGTACAAAGCCATTTGTTTGCCAGTTGTCTTCCAAGAAATGAGGAAAACCAACCGCCGAAGACGGATCACTCTTCACCACGACAATGCGAGCTCTCACACATCGGCTCAAACAACTGCATTTTTGACCATTCCAAACATCGATTTGGTGAGTCATCCGCCGTATAGTCCTGACTTGTCACCAAATGACTTCTTTTTATTCCCGTACGTAAAAAACAAACTGAGAGGTCAACGCTTTTCAACACCTGAAGAAGCGGTTGCTGCGTTCAGAATGCATGTTTTGGAGATACCTCAATCAGAGTGGAAAAAGTGCTTCGACAATTGGTTCAAACGCATGCAAAAGTGTATAGATCTTCATAGGGAATATTTTGAAAAACAATAAAGCGGTTTTCGATGATTAATATTTGTTTTTGTTCTCTAATCCCGAAATATAAAAGGCAGCCCTCGTATTCACCAAGGCGAAAAAGTAATTGTTTTAAAGAAAGGCAAAAAACCTTATCTACTCATAGGCGAACTCATGTAATCAAACACTACCACCAGAGAATAGAGAATGTGAAAATCACAAGATTTCATTTCAAAAAGTCATACCTTCACTGATGAAAATGATTTTATTAAGAATTACTTAATATAGAAGGTGTTTCTTAAACGACAAAAAATGTGTAAGGCTGTTTTTATTCGTATTTTGAGTAATTTCATCAAATAACTTTTGGAAGCTTTGGACTTAACGATCATTAAACAATCAAAATTTAGTTGATTTTCTCAAAATTACATAGTTTTTTCGAGTTTTCATTCCTCATTTATAGACTGAAGAAGTAATCACGTGGTCGTGTCTTAGACTACAATAATTGTCAATACTTTTACTGATTTTGCTCCAGATATTTCAATTTGATTAGTCGCCTTAAAATTTTTCCCGTGGCATTTTTTGGAATACTATCAACAACGCTTACGCCACCCACCAGCTGTTTATAAGGCGCCACTTTTGTTTTAACGTGATTTATCAGTTTGTCAACATCAATTTTGGCACCCTGTTGTGGTACTACAAACGCTCGAGGTGCTTCTCCTAAGGAACTATGTGGAACTCCTATAACAGCTGCTTCTGCTACATTGGGAAAGTCCCTGATGATTTCTTCCAATTCAGCAGGAGCCACCTAGAGATTTATGGTGTTTATGAAGGTGCTCTGTTAAATCTTAGTTTCTTACCTGAAAACCTTTTACCTTGATCAACTCCTTAAGCCTATCACTGATAAAAAGAAAACCTTGCTCGTTATAATACATCATGTCTCCTGTTTTAAACCATCCGTCTGAAAAAACATCTTCCATGGGCCTGTTATAATACCCTTTCATAACCTGGGGCCCTTTAACAAACAGTTCTCCTAGCTCATTAGGTCCCAGAGCAGAGCCTTTTGGATCGTCAATATTCACAACTTTAACTTCAGTATTGGCAACTGGTTTACCTAAAGAACCCGTCGAACCTTCTATATTTATGAAGGACCGTCTGTTGAAGAGGACTGTAGGTGATGTTTCAGTTAAACCATAACCTGTGATTGAATATCACTATAACTTCCTGATGATAAGTGGAGGAATTTACGAACCTTGCAAGATGGGGATGTTCCTGTTGGCGCGCTTCAGTAGCTTCGCGATGTCTAGCTGCCCAAGATACGCAGCTGAATTAACAATAGCTCTCCAACCGTCGAAGTCATTGGATTTAATTGTTGGGTGATTAGCCAAGAATATTGCTGAAAATGTATTACAAAGTCGGTAATTTCCTTGGACTTTTATCGTCTCGAAATGATTGATCTCACGTTCAATAGCTTTGGAAAATTCAGATTATACCTAGTATACCTTTAACCGGTCATGCTCATTGGGTCGCTTAAACCCTTGTTTCGTCCAATCAGCTTGGCCGAACCTGGCCTGGCGATTGGTTGCCGGTGATGCGTAGCGGCAGTGGCTCGAGAAGAGATCTCCAAATGTTTTTAATTTGGAGGCTGGGTTGGCTGATTATGTTCTCATTAGAATACCGAATTCAAGAAGTAATTAATACTCTTGATTGCAATAAATCTCTAGGTCCTGATAATATACCTGCATTTTTTATAAAACAGTGCAAAGAGAATTTGATAATACCACTTCATTTAATTTATAATACATATATCAAAAATGCGTTTTCCTAAACTAAATGGAAATACTCATATATTACATCACTTTTAAAAAGCTGAGATAAACATAATATAAAAAATGACTTTCTATTTTTGGTAAATTGTTTGAAAAAATTGTTAATAGGCAGATATTAGACGCTACTAAAAAATCTCATCATAAAACAGCAGATCAATAGAGACAAATCTTGTGCCTTTTACTGATTTTGTTCTGGAATCTATGGACAATCGTGTACAGGTTGATGCCATATATACCGACTTCAGAAAAGCATTCGATAAAATCAGCCATAACATTGCTGTTAGAGCGTCTTGCGGAGGTTGGTATGGGTGGTCATCTCTGTCGCTGGGTTTGGTTGTACATAAGTGATCGAACTCAGTCAGTTTTAAAATCTTTTAATATAACATCAGGAGTTCCTCAGGGCATTCATTTAGGTCCACTATATGCCGTCTCTATGGCAGCACACCAGAGGACCCCAAAGAAGAAGATAGAAATTAAACTTAGAGAAGACCTTTTGACACCTTGAGGAGCATGATCACAAAAACGAAGCCAGATAATCCTGTAGTACCAAAGAACTGTATATACAGCATACCCTGTTAATGTGGCAATTTCTACATTGGGAAGGCCAAGCGATCACTGGACACCAGGGTTAAGGGGAGAGTTAACAAAGTCTGGATTAGCTAACCATAACATCAACTGGGACCAGGGTAGTTCACAAGGAGGAGCACTGGTATAAGAGAAAATTCATCGAGATGGCATACATAATCTCTAATGAGACTATAATCAGCGAGCTCAGCGTCCAAATTAAAAACGTTTGGAGACCTCCTCTCGAGCCACTGTCGCTACGCATCACCGGTAACCAATCGCCAGGTACGAACATGTTTGGACGAGACAGGGGATTAAACAACCAACGAGCATGACCGGTTAAGGGTATAATATAAGAGGTATAATCTGAATTCCACATCATTATGACGATAGCAGACTAACAAAGTCTGTAGTTGTTCATTGATTTTGAAATGGGAAATTACTGAATTTCCATAAACTGTTTAAGCGGTGGAAGGGAAGCGGTGGAAATTAGACCAACATCATCTGTTTTTAAACCAACCGAAATTTAGATTTTAGATATTTTTGAGATCAAGACAATATATTGTTTCTGAGTGTAACTTGTTTTCATAATTGGAACAACAAGGGCAGGCTGAAAAATTATGAAAGACATAAGAAATAGGTTCCTGACTTTCCCTTCGTTACCCTGGATAGCCATACAATAGATTAAAAAATACTAATCGATCAGATGTCTTGTTCGACATTTAAATGTTTTAAGCATACACCGGTTCCGAATTTGGAGCCGTTCCATGTCCTTGATGTCACCCGGTAATTCGCATTCGTAAAAATTATCAGTTTTACTTCACCTGTCAAAAAGATATGCAAAATTCAAGACAGTATTTATAATGTTTCTGGTCGAAATCTAATATGTCGAAAAATTATTTATGTATTTGTTACATTCTATTGTGGGAAGTTGGAACTGGTAGTACCAGGAGTTTCAAATAGAGCACTTCCTCTGTTGAAGCTTGCGTGCCTAATATTGCCGGAAAATTTAAAACAATGGACCACATGAAATTTAAAGCTATAGAGAATGAGTTATTTGCAAAAGCATGGACCAAAAAAGCAAACAACATAGCCTCATGCAGAGAAATGCGAAAAAAATAAGTAAGGAAGGTTACACCATGAAATAAGTTTTGGGCATAGATGAATATGACGATGATGAAGATAATGATGGTATATAAATATAGGCATTTTTCAAATTATAAAAAATAAAAACTCTTACCCAAAGGTGGAGCAAGGTACAGAACCCCAGATTTCTCGTTCCTTAAGGTGTTGATGAATAAATCAGGCGTGAATTTCGGTAAAGTCACAATCTGACATCCCTGTCGTAATTGGTACATGCAAAGAGCCGTCAAGCCGTAGATGTGGAACATGGGAAGTACAGCAGGTGTTACGTCCTGATGATCTAAAAACGATCTGTCAATTTCAGTCCTTAATGGGTTTTGCAAACTTACCAGTGGTGGTTTCCAGACTTAGGGAGATTTCAGGATGTATTATTTGGCACACATTTGCCACGATATTGTGATGCGTCAGCTGTACACCTTTTGGGAACCCAGTAGTACCACTTGAGTAGGGAAGAAACGCTACAGCATCAGATGATATTGGAATATCAAGATCACCTGGACTGTCCGTGAATTCTTTGAAATTTATGGCACCATCGGGTGTAGATTGACTTTGCTAAAAGTGCATATAGAGGCCATATGAATATAATGCGGATTAAGACCAGTATCATTTTACTGTGTAGATGATAATGGTGGTTGCAACTTTTTTCTAGTGTTGCTTTGGACAAGTGTTGAAGAACTATACTAATAAAAAACATTTTAAAAAATATATAACCGGCTTCCACCTATAACTAAAAATCTAAAATCCTTCATTGCGTACTTATCTACTACTTCATCAAACTTGATTGTTGCTTGGCACCGACTTCAAAAATGTACTAGATTGGTAGGTAATTAATTTGTACAGAATGAGCACCTTTTAATGTTTACATTTTTTACTTCCTGGGTAGGTACCTAACAACACTGAATGTGTTATTTATTTGCTAGAGTTGTATTTTGTTATAATTATTTTTAGCTTTTTAGTTATAGGTAGAAGTCGGTTATATATTTTTTAAATGTTTTATTTTCAACTTTTTAGTTTTTTTTTGAACTCAGGTAGTTTTCATTCTGTATTTTTTATTTTGTATGTATAACGCCATGTAAAGTTTTTTCAACTTTTTTGACAACCCTGTATAACTATAGATAATTCCACTCCAACCTATGTACCCACCATCCTGTACATACGACTGCTCACGGACAAGCATAAATTTGTTAGCTGCCTTCTGTAAAGTATAGGACGGAGTAGAATCCATCCCATATTTACGGAGTCAAATCCGTCCTATATTTCAACCATAGTATATAACTCCTTGTGGGCTACCCCATAAATTATTTCATTTTTAACATTTTTTATTATCGCCCTGTGTAACATTAATTCCTCTCCACACTTTATGCAACTTCTTATGGGCTATAAAATAAATAATTTTTTAATCACACTGTATAAATATAATTCAACTCCAGCATATATTTCAACCATCCTGTATATGATTTGCTTATGTCCACATCGTATAACAGTTTTTTAATTACCCTATATAATTTTAATTTCACATTTTTTCCAACATTTTTATCCCACCAAACGTCCAGTCCACCCTATATTCCAACCATCCTATTTATACGGCTGCCTACGGACCACTATCATTCTAGTCCGTCCTATATTTCAATCTTCATATAAATGCAACTCCTTTTACCACTTTACTTTGTGATTTTGTTTGCTATAACTAAACACCCTGTCTATAAACCCACCAAATAGCAGTTTAAAGTTTGACACGTGTCACTGAATTTTCTATTAGGCCGCGAGAATGTGACAACCAAATGCACCGTCTGGTATACAAACAAAACGAGCTAGGTACTCATTGATTTAAAGAGCCGAAAATACTATGCTTTACTATCTATATACTTGAGATGTACATAGAAAATTTTCAAATTCGCAATTAAAACTTCCAGTGCCTAAAATTACCGTACTATTACGTTGGAATTAAAATATTTTTGAAGAAATGTCCGTTATGTAATTTCGATGAAATTTTTGATAAAAATTTTGGAATTTTCGACGATTTTCTGCAAAACTGCAAGTTGCACGTCGCAGAAAAGTATATGAGATCACCTAAGGATCTTCCTTAGTAGATTAAACGTTAAAAAACTATACACATCCATAAGGAGTTATCGAAAAATCGACTAAAATATTAGGGATATTGGTCGATTTCTATGCACGCATGTGTTCATTCACAAATTTTTACACTTTATCAATAGAATTCTTTTCCAAAATTTGAAGTTTCACCAATCCGGATATGTAATCTATTAAGCAAGGCCATATTCATTCAAAACGGTGCACCACAGGAGAAGAAATCAGGTAACATACATACAAAAAAAAAATCGAAAAAATACGCGACGAATTCATAACCTCCTCCTTTTTGGAAGTCGGTTAAACATAATCAAATTGAAGGTACGTGAAAAGTCAAAAACTTTTTTCAACATTCCGGTTAGTGAGCCGTTTTAAAATTCACGTCTAACTAAACTAAAGAACCAAGATGACTGTTCGCAAAGCAGTTATTAAAAATGCAGACATGAGTGAGTTCATGCAGCAGGATGCTGTTGAGTGTGCCACTCAAGTTATTCAAAAATATATTATTGTCAATGCATCAAGCATGTCGAAATCCAAAAAAACTTCATATATTATATGGCGAAAGAAACTTCCTTCGAACTGGGTGTTCCACCGCACTTTTCGTTTTTTTTTTGGTACTTTGAATAACTGGTACTTGCCTACAAGGCCGTAACGAGAATTTGTTTTCGGGGTGGGTTTTCAGGGGTGGATGGGTAGTTTTTTGATTGGTGATGGGCTGATTAGGACTGCAAAATGTATATTTTGTTTATGTATTTCCAGGATATATAAAATTGTATAAACTAGCTGTCGCCCAGTGGTCGAAATTCGACCAATTGTGTCAATATCTCTGGCAGATTAAGTAACATGAAAATTTTATCGTGACATTCTATCCTAGGACTTTAGGGAGAACAGCAATTACACAGAACGGATCCAGATTCGGAACCGCTGTGTGATAGTTTCCTCGAAAATCCTAGATATCGGTCTTACATCTCGCTTCTACAAATAAGTAACGAAATTCAAGTTTTTTTTTCAGATATAATTCATAGAAGTTTATTTGTGTTCAAATTCGTAATTCTTAATTTAATATGACAACAATTCAACCGCTAATGGGCTACCCTACATATTTATTTTTTCTAACCCCCCTGTATAGCTATAATTGCACTCAATTCTCTAACATTTATTAAAATCATCATTATAATAATTCCATCTCATTATATATTTCCACGACCCTGTATATGCAACTGCTCATGAACCACGCATAATATTTTTTAACATTTTTGAACCACCGGGTAAACCATTCTGTATATGCCACCGCCTATGACCCACCATATTTACTCTTTTTGTTTATGAAATTTTTAATTATCTTCTGTAACTATAATTCTACTCTGACCTATATTTCAATCATTATATATATGGAACTCTTCGTGGTCTACTCTATAAATCATTTCCTTTTCTAACATTTTTTATCACCATCCTGTATATCTATAATGCCTCTCACCCTATATTTCATCTTAACTATATATACAACTGCTTATAATTGTAATTCTACTGCACCTTCTATTCCAAGAACCCTGTAAATTCAACCGCTAATGGGCTTCCCTATATAATTATTTTATTAGTTATAATTGCACTCTTCTCTATATTTTAAACACTCTATATATGCAACTGCTTATGTGCCACCCACGAAAAAAATGATTTCTAACATATCTGGAATCGCCCTGTATAATTATAATATACAACGATTACTTTACCCACTAAACAATAACAACACTTGCATGCCACTTCCAGAAGTACATGCTCTAAGTATATAACAGCATTGGTCTGTCTATATATAATTACTCAATGTTTTGAGTCTGGCGGCGGCGGCACATTCAGTTGTTTGGCATTGACATTATTGACGTAAATAATGAATTTTTATTATATTTTATTTAATGAATGAACCAATATTATAAATTAAGATTAGCATTCTGCACTGAAGGTCGTTAGTAGCTACTAAACAAAACAAAAATGAAAAAAATCGGTTGAGAAACAGAGGAGAAAATGGTACCTAATCGTTTTGTCTTTGCCTATTTATATTAAAATTTAATCTTAAAACCACAATTTCCGGGGGAAGGGAACCCCCAGGCACACTCCCCTCTGTCTACAAGCTTGCTTGTCCAAAGCATTACTACTTATTCCATTTTCACCAAGTATACTGAATTATAAAAACAATAAAAGAAAATAAGATCCAATGAAGTGGTGATTAATATTCTAGTGAAAAAAAAAAAAAAAATTACCAGTGTGTTAATTGTCACAATAGGAATATTCTGTTTTAAAATCTCTTTGGTAGCTTTTGCCAAAGGCCACAGATCCGTCAGTGTTATAATGGCTTTGGCGGAACAGTCAAGTAATTGTCGGCATACTTCGTCTATAACAAAGAAAACATATTTTAAAGTATGATAAATAACATTTTCATACTAGCCACCCAAAATAACTTTTAAAGCGTCTTTAAAAGAAAAAGACAAAAAACACGTTAATTTATATATATATATCACTTCGTCAAATTTAAGGGCAAAGGGGTATCGTGTGATACCTCTTTTTAAAGGTCTCTTTTTGCCAATCTTTTGACAAACATGCTTTACCTAGAAAACGTAAAAAATGTTTTGAAAATAATTGCCAATTACATCAAAATTGGTTAGGGTGGTTTTTAGGCTCTGATCACGAATCCGAGTTGAGATTTGCCAAATTCAAAATGGCGGAACCAAAATGGCAAATGAAAATTTAAAAAATCAGCCGTTTTGCACCAAACTCTTATAGGGAGGTTTTCGGGTTTGCTGATCACGAATATGACAAAATTCAAGATGAAAATAACCCACGAGACGAAAATTTCGTCCGCCATCTTGAATTTTGTAAATTCCGGACTCATGATCAGACACCCCAAAAACTCCTATTAACCAATTTTGGCGTATATCTGTTGATTTTAAAAATTTTTATCCGAATTTTAATACTTTAACCGTATCGAATATTTCATAAGTAAAGTAAATAGGAGCAGTTGGCCTAGGTTGGAGTATTGAAGTAGACTAGATGGTTGCGACAAACCCTCGTTATCACATAAATATGGATATGACTTTTATATAAAAATAGTGAACCTTGAAAAAAAAGTTTGGTTGGTCTCGAACTTAAGAATCCCTATTCAATTTGATAGAATTTTCGTACGGCACTGTAGTTATTTTAATTATAATGTTACCTCGTATACTGTGAAGTTGTTTACAGTTGTGTTTGTCGATACTCAGAATGATTAGATTAAAATAAAATATGTATATTGTATCTCATTTTGGTTGGGTATTGTTTACAAAAATAGAACTGTCATTCTTGCAATTAATTTTATTAGTATTTTTTATACTTATTATATGTCCAGTCATTTCGTCGGAAAAAGCGGCTTAGAAATGCAAATGACCGAGAAAGCTAATTTTTTTATATGACATGGAGGGTGTGTAGAAAAACTTACCTTGAAATTCTCGACCAAGATTTCCTATGTGGGTTTTCCGTCATCTTGAAAAAAGTGCTAATATGGTTTTCTTGACAATCAGCCAATCAGATACGAAAATTTTGTAGAATCATGCATCGTTATCGAGATATTGATTGAAAAACACAAAAGTTTAGAACATGAAATTTGTTTTTTGGTATTTTTGGTTTTTCCAGTGATAGATATCGAAATAACTTGGTCAAGTGCGAGTTGGACTCGCATACTAAGGGTTCCGTACCAACTTCAAAATTCTAATATTCCAGTTTCAAACAAGCTGGGAATGAGTGCATTTTCTTATATTTATCGTAATATCTTTTAAAGGAAGAGTTTTGAATTTATAACAAATATAGGTACACATTGAGTTTCCACACATAGACTTTTTATTTTATCTGCTTCAGGATTCGCTTGATTTTTATCAGAATACATATGTATTTAATTTTCTAATTTGGACTCCAAAAATTAATATTAGAGTTTTATTTTACTAATAAACTTTAGGAGAAGCCTTTTATATTCCACTGTCTGAGTTTTGAGGCTCTGTAGATTGGAAGATAAAGGGCAAAATAGGTCAAGTTTTAAATTATAAATTATTAAATCTGTTATTCAAATTATTTAAAAATACAAATAAAATATATTTTTCAAAATTTAAATAGTGCAGTTTCTAAAGTGGGAATTAAGTCGATGTTTAATATTTTTGTTAATATCTTTTAAACAAATGATTTAAAAATATGATATATTTGTAATTCACATAATGAACATTTTATCTGATATATATATATATATATATATGATGCATTTGAACATTGAATTTTTATTTTTTTATATTTTTGTTAATATCTTTTAATTAATTTATTTTAAAAATATGAAAAAATATATTTGTTTTCGTCATAATGAGCCCTTTCATTTGACATATAACACGATGCGTTAGAAACAATTTTAATTTTATATTTTAAATTTAATTCTATAATTTGCTCCCCAAAATGAATATTAGGGGTTTCTCCTTATTTTTCCAGTAAAGTTCAGGTGAGGGGCTATACCTCCATTTTTTTTCAAAATTTTCCAGCTTATGGTTTCGGAGATAAGGGGGTGGGTGGGTATTTTTTTATATTTTTGTTAATATATTTTAAATAATTTATTTTACAAATATGAAAAAAATATATTTGTTTTCGTCATAATGAGCCCTTTTATTTTATATATAACATGATGGGTTAGAAACAATATTAATTTTATATTTTCCATTTAATTCTGTAATTGGCCAGTAATTTCGAAAAGATTGTTGAGGAGGTCTTGAATTATTTTGTCTATTCATGGGTTTTCTCTCCTCCAAATTTTTTCCTCTGTGTATGGAGACGTTTCAACTCCGAGTCTGGAGTCGTTGTCAATCGTTTAGTGTTGTTTTCGAGGTTTTTTTCTAAAAAATTTTCGCTTTGATTTTGAATTTATTGTTTGTCAAAAAATTTGACACTGACAATTTGTAATTGGCCCCCCAAAATTAAAAGTAGAGGTTTCTCCTTATTTTTCCAGTAAACTTCAGGTCAGACCCTATACCTCTATTTTTTTCAAAACTTTACGTTTTATAGTTTCGGAGATAAGGGGGGGTATATTTTCGTTAACAGCTTTTTAACTGATTTTTTTTAAATATGAAAAAAATATATTTGTGTTCTTCAGAATGGGACCTTTCATTTGATGTATTACATGATGCCTTTAAATTTTTTTTATTTTTTAATTTTCATTTAATTCTATAATTTGCCCCCCAAAATTAATATTAATGGTTTTCTCCTTATTTTTCCTGTAAAGTTCGGGCAACGTTCTATATTTCCTATTTTTTTTCAAAATGTTAGGCTCAGTAGTTTCGGAGATCAGGGGGGGGACGGTCGATTTTTTTAGTGTTTCCCCCCAGAAGTACCCCTAAAATCAAAATTTCTTCTTTTGCGATATGTACTCCGATCGGGTCACCAAACTATACATTGATACCAAATTTCAACCTCTTCTGTCCAGTAGTTTAGGAGAAAATGGCTGTGATGTGACAGAGACAGAAATCCGGAGTGATATATAAGGGTATCCGTATATTGTATATACGGAACCCTAAAAATCGACGAGATGAAACTCGTAGAGCGTATTCAGACCTACAATTTTGTTTTATATATGGGATAATCCATGTCAAGTGGATCAGAGCTGTGACCAAAATTATAGGTGCACAAAAAAATCAACCGAGGATTCATTTTAATGGTTATGAAGTCTACTTTCGAGTGCCATGTGCGCCTTTGAGAAATCGAATGTGACGGTTTCAATTTGTTTAATAAATTCCCTGTATGTGATCCATAATTTCCTGCTTAATTTATTTATATTATATAATATAAGTTCTTTGAAGAATCTTCCTTTTTTTTGACGTGTAGATACAAACGAGTGAGCGGCTTGCTCTGCGCTGAGCATGGATCACCGAATTTCCGGTCCGCTGGAGATTGTAATTTTTGCCCAAAAAAATAAATGAGCATACGAAATTTTAGCTCTGAATACGCTCTACAAGTTTCATCTCGACAATTTTTCAATATTTATCACCAGAAAAAAGATAATAGCAAAAACAAATTTCAAGTTGTAAATTTTTGAGTTTTTCAATCGATATCTCGATAACGATGCATGATGCGTAAAAAATGTATAACACAGAAATTGTAGAGGATAAAATATGCTACAAAAAGGTATTCTACCAAAATTTTCGTATCTCATCGGATAGCCTAGTTATTGTCAAAACACAATTTTGCCACTTTTTTCAAACGGAAAACCCACATAGGAAATCTTGGTCGACAATTTCAAGTTTTTCTAGGCACCCCCACGTCAAATAAAAAATTTAGCTTTCTCGGTTCATTTGCATTTCCAAATGTATAACTTTGCAATTTGGCCTGACAAAAACCTATCCCTCAAATTTCCTGTTACTCAAAAAGGTCCCTTTAGTGTGATAATAAAATCTCTAGCTGTTTACCTACCAGGTGTATAAATTGGATTCACAGTGGTACATATCATCCCGGCCTTTGTTATTCCCAAAGCTGCTATTGGAAACTCTGGAACGTTTGGAAGTAAAACTGTGACCACGTCGTCTGTTTTGAGTTTCAGTTTTTTTCTTAAAGCTGCACCTAAGTTGTTAGCTTTAGACCGGATTTCTTTGTAGGTGTATTTTCGTCCTGTTAACGCACATTTCTGAAAAAAATTATATAATGAGAGGTAATAAAAGTTTTAAATTTCTAGCAGTTTACGACCCTGACAGTATTGTTGTAATTTAGGATTCTGCTGTTTAATTAGTGTTATTACTTCCTTTATGTTTCCAAAATGGAATTTTTTGAGCAAAGAGTGTTTATAAAATATTTTCTGTACATGGCCTGGTGTCTGTTGCAATTCTTTAAGATCTGTATCCTTATTAGATGAATCTTCTGTAACATACGATGTAGTGAAACCTTGGTGCTCTAAATACAAATGTTGAGGTGTTGCATGTGAGAATTTTCATACCAGTGGTCCGTGACTCCGGGTGAGACGTTTAAAATGGTACATAATGCAGTGCTTAGAAATCGAAATGTGCATATTAGATACATATTGAGGACACTGACTTTTTATATTGTACAGTTCACAACAATCTTACAATAGAACTTGGACTTATTATTTATTATTAGAACCCTACGAGTTATGCAACCAACAATATGTATGTTTAGTTGCATACCTAAGCCGAACGACAAATAAATCAAACTGCTTAATTCACAAATATGTCAGTGTTTTTTTTTAATATTTAAAATTTCCAGTAAGACACTTTTCCAATGATCAAATGCTAGCCAAACGATTTCTAGATATCGATAACCCTGTATCCATTAATTTGAACAAAATCGTTATAGTCGTTATTCAGAATACGATTATATATAGATTATAGTTGAAACCCGGAAAATATTCGATTCAATAAAATATCAACTTAAATATTTTTAAATAGAATACAATAACACCAAATGTTTGCCAACATTATTTTCTTATCTAATCAATGAGATGCTTGTGTTCGAAGTTTATGAGTTTTTTAATCTACGTGTAATTTGATTTGTTAAATTTTCATTTATAACCGCTTTACAGTTCTTGGACTTTGGTTTCCATAATAACTAAAGGCGGAGTATTAGTTGATTAGTTTTAGGAAACATATCTTCTTGAATATGGATTTCTTTACTATTTATTAATTTATTATTTGACTGAAACAAGACCGTAGCCAGCGGGGGCGGTCCTGCGTGTTCAACCAATTAATCATCTTTAGCATAAGAATAAATTTTAAATGTATACATTTTTATATATCCTGGAAATATATGAACAAAAATTTAAATTTTGCAGTCCTAATCAATCTATCAGCAATCAAAAAAAATTATCTAACCAAAAATGTGTTTTTTTTTGGTCTTTTTCTTTTATTATTTTAAAAATTATTTTGGGTGGCTAGTTTTGAAATAAAAGTCCTGCATGTATGTTTGATCATACATCAGACAGATTTTAGACAACACTCCGGATTCCTGTTCTTAGGATTAAATTAAATATTGTAAAGGGTGTTCCAATTTGAGATTAATTTTTAAATTTGCCGCCATTTATATTTTTTGTACTAGAATATCATATGTTATTTGACAGATGACAAGTAGGAATATTCCAGTTATTAAAAATCGAGAGATATACGATTGAGCAAAGCGTATTTATTATTAAAACATATTTTAAATTTGGTGAAAGTTGTGCAGAATATGGAAGAGAAAATTGTCCGTTAAATGTTAGCATTGGAAAATTTCTTCAAAAATTTGTGGAAATTGATTCAGTAAAAGATGAAAAAAGCAAAACATATCATCGTAGTCGACGTTCAGAAGAAAATATTGCAGATGTTACTGCTAGTGTTGTTGAACAACCAAAAACATCAATTCGTCATCGTGCACAGCAACTAGTAAAATGCGTAGAGTTCGATAGCAACTGTTAAAAAAAATAATCTTAATTTTTGGGGGTAGTTACCCCCCCGAGCCCCCTCTAACGTGGGGGTAGGTCAACCAAATTAAGAGTGATGTTAGATTAGGTGGTGCATATTGCACTGCCCAAATTTCATAATTTTATCTTGCATAGAAGTACGTTTTTCGCCCTGGCCCCAAGAGCCGAAACCCAACCTGTGGTTCCAACAGAACGGTGCAACATGACATTCAGCAGCAGTAACAATCAATCTTTTGAAACAGAAATTTGGTAATCGAATAATTGCTCAAAGAGGAAACATTAATTGGTCCCCTTGCTATCTAACACCTCTAGATTTTTTCCCATGGAACTATTTGAAATAACGATACACAAACAATTGATGACCTAAAGGAGAACATTATTGACTGTTTTCAAGTAATTGAACCATAGTTATGCTAGAAAGTTTTCGAAAATTTTGGCAAAAGATTGGAAGCTTGTTGTACAGCAGTAGGTGGTCACTTACAAGATATTGTTTTCCATTACTAAAGCGAAACAATTGTACTATCATTTGAAATGAAAGATTTGATCATTCTCAAATAAGTTATTTTATTAAAAATTTAAAAAAACCTCGAATTGGAACGCCATTTATATGATGATGGAGGGGGTGAGGTGACAACTATAGAGCAGTACCCAACCAAGAAGATGACAATAATTTCATATCATCAGGTAGTACTATCTTTAAGGAGTTTAGAGGATTTAATGATGTCTTATTCAGATAACGTTGCTATAGAAATATTAGGCGAATAGACACACCTATAGAGATATCTGGGCTGGAAGGGGAAAAATTGATCCTCGGTATTTACTATTCCATTGAATTATTATAGTATTTATCCTGGACAGACATTATTCCCTAAATATGTGAGCAGCAACTTTTTTGGTTAATAAATGACGAAAAGGTATTATGTCTAGTCTGTATTTCGTCTTGCACGGTATATAACTAGGTTTGAAAGGACTCTTCAATTTCAGCTTTAACTACTTTTCTGAGACCTTTATGATGATAATATTGAATATATTTTGTAGATCTGCTTTTATTAATACAGGGTAAAGCAATCTAACATTGCATCCTTAAGTTTATCATAAAATATGTCACGAGCTTTTGTTCGGCAATTTAAATAAAGACATGATGTAGTGGGAAAATATTACTATATATATTATATATTACTTAAATTATAAACCTGAGTATGTTTTAGAGAACAACAATTACAAAAAACAAATGCAGAGATTAATTTTAAATGTCTAGATAGATAATGAAACATGAACGATAACAGAACTATACATACCAATTGTTAGTAGAGTAGATTCAAAAATATCTTTAAACAATTTAAAACAAATAAATCAGAAACATCAGAAATCAGTTAACGACAATAATAATATGAACATGGCATCAGGTTTAAAAAATATTGATATCTGGTCTATCTGGAATTAGTGAATTTTCCATAAGTTCCTTCGCACAGAGATCCAGACTTATATGATAGTGATAGAGTCGGCCTTTTTGTTTTGTCAACAAGTTAAAAAAAGCAGTTTTGCTATTATCATAGAATTATTTCATAGTTTTTTTTTACGAGAGGTATCTCTTTATCTTATCTTAATTTTAGTAATTAACTAATCGTGGTATGGCCTGATAAGAGTTTGACTTGTTCTTTTTAAAATAAGGAAATAAATTATTATATTTGAAATAGTTCATTCGCCTAATAGACTCAAAATGTTCTGAATGCGTCGTTTACACGTTTTTGTAAATACCTGTGATGGTTTATTATTTTTTCAACCCCGTAAACAATAACAAATGATGAAGCTTTGAATATAATAAAGCGAAAAGTTGACAAGCATTTAACAACCTGTTTATATTGATTGTCCTAGTATTTTTGGCTTACTGATACTAACAACAAGAATTTCTGAAAAATTAATTATTTGTTTAATTGTTACTTGTAATCTGTTCATAATAAAACAATTTATTGTTGTTACGATATCACAATTGGTATTTATGAGAAAAATACAATAGTTCGTAACGAACACTTAGTCTAGGGATCAAATATGATCAATTGGCATAAAATTCAACACTTTATACTTATGAGTTTGCTGCATTATGCAGAAAATCTAACCTTGTTTGTTACTATCGACAATGTTGTAAAGAATTAAGAAACCTACCACAATGACTAAGTACTTCTTGGGAAATAACACTACAGTTAAGAAAATTGCTATATATTCCAAACGTTTCGGGGTCTAGGTCAGACCCCGTTGTCAATGGTTAATAAACTATGGATAAAAAGGCACAATTCTAAGATGTAAATTAAAATATTTGACAATATGTATTATTTGATTTCTGACGTAACTAAGAGAAATTTATTTGTAATATACAGAAACTTCTAAAGATCATATAATCATAAAGTTCCTTTCAAATTGGAAGAATTTGAAAAGGAGATCTTCAGAATTTTATGTGGCGCTCCTAGGTGCGACTTTGTTATAAGATAGTTCATTCGCCAAAAATGCGATCAACGAATTTTTTTGATTCAGTGATCCCATTAAAAAACGACAATTTGAAATATACAAAATTTGTGAACATGTTTGGGACCTTGGTCATAAAATACAGTTTAAAGATTCAGTTATTTTACACAAAGAAGAACACAATACTAAAAGAAAACTAATAGATCTTGCTTTAATGTTGTTAAATGAAAACGATTGTATCGCTACTACCTCCGTAGAATTTAGTCGTTCCTGATTGCCGATGATTGAGGAAGAAATTGCTAATCGTCATGTCCTTGTGAACAATCCAATATCGGGATAGTTCATAAGGTTTTCCTAGGTTTTCCCTTATGATTTTAATGGGATCAGTGAATCTTCAAAATTCTTTGGTCGGATTTTTGGCTAATGCACTATTTTATAACAAAGTCGCACCTAGAAGCGCCACATAAAATTCTGAAGATCTACCTTTCAAATTCTTCCAATTTGAAAGGAACTTTATGATTACATGATCTTTAGAAAAGTCTGTGCTACCCTGTATATTACAAATAAAATTCTCTTAGTTACGTCAGAAATCAAATAATACATATTGTCAAATATTTTAATTTACCTCTTAGAATTGTGCCTCTTTTATCCATAGTTTCTTAACCATTGACAACGGGGTCTGACCTAGACCCCGAATCACGGGGTCTGACCTAGACCCCGAATCACGGGGTCTGACCTAGACCCCGAATCGTTTGGAATATACAGCAATTTTCTTAACTGTGGTGTTATTTCCCAAGAAGTACTTAGACATTGAAAAATCTTCCATAAAAATCATTCAGAAAACAACTACTACAACGAGCTATTTTCAGTTGAACTGTAACAGGTTTGAAACAAAATAAGTTTAAATTAAACGTTTTCAGATTTTTGGTATCTTTATTGGTTAAAAAGTTATAGCTAGGCCTCTATAGCTTTCATTTAAGTTATAGAGTCCATTGTTTCTCGGATCTATAAAATGCATTTCAGGTTAACAACAATTTTTCTGCTACACCTTAGTGTTGTTTTTCATTGACTCTTGATTTGATATCTTTTAGACATCAGAAAAATGTTATCTTTCTGATAACTTTCCGAAGAGGTCTAAAATATGTCAGTAAGTGGCTCATTAGAGATCTTTCTGATATTATAGTGTTATCTCAGATGGTTCTTAACTTATCAACATCCTATTTTTTTGCTGAACGGCCAAATGTTATCAAGATGTCGTTAGCGGTCTGAGTTCTTTTGTACAAACTTTGAGGTCTTTTTCATCCCATTTTATCCTCTTCAGGGCTAAATTTTGAAAAAAAGCCATACCGAATTTCATCAAAATCACTTCAGAGGTTTAGACGTGAAAACGACAGGCAGATGAAGAGAGAAACATACTTCGATTTTCTATATTGGTATACATGAGTGGGTTCTTAAGTATTCGGGAACAAGGCTGTATACAAAAATATTTTTCTGGAAGGGGTTGGATAATTTTTTTAATTACTTATGGACTGATTAGGACTGCAAAATGTATATTTCTGTTCATGTATCTCAAAGATACATAAAATCGTATAAATACCAAATGTATTTTTATGAAAAAATGGTAAATTGATTAAAATTGAATTCTGAAACCTAAAATTACTATACCGGTCAAAAAGACAGAGTGTAAAACACGTATCTATGAGCACCGTGATTTTTTCATTAATCAAAAAACAGATTCCAATTATGCCGAACATTTAGTAACAGAAAATCATCTTTTCGACGAAAATTCTAAATTATTACATTCCAAAAATAGGCAATACATTAAACCTTTTAGAATCATTGGATATTAATAAACTTAAAAACAGGGGTAATTTGTTAAACGACGAGACAGAAATAAATAATTCTCCTTTAATAAACCTATGTAGTTAATATAAATTAAGTATCTGGTAATTATACCACTCGTCGAATATAAATACAACTTCTTCAAGAAATAGAAATACCCAGTTAGTCTAGTTTCTTGACAAAGACATTAGTCGAAACGCATAGGACAGTTAAAAAAATAAATTATGGAAATTGCGATTGTAGTGTTATCAGATAATTATTGTTTGCCAGTACCAAAAAAAGGATACAAAAATTAAATTTACCAAATTAGAATGATTAACCAAAAATCTTTTTTTTTTTAAATTAGGTACGCAAAAAATAGTTTTTGCAATAAAAAACAGGTGCAAAGTGTTGAATTTTAAGTCAGTTGTTAAATTTTATAATTGAACACGTTGGTTTTCATTTTGTTCCGGTCAAAAATTATTACCAAATTTTTTTTTGAGCCAAAATTGGGATTAAAATAAATACGAGTATCTATACTATTATAAAATTGTAAGTTTGTTTGTTTGTTTGTTTGTTCGGGCATCACGTAAGAACTACTTAACTGATTTTGCTGAATCTTTTTTTGTTGCGAAGCCTAAGTTTGACTTAAAATCTGGTAGACATTTTATCTCTCTAAATTGACAGAAACGGTAGATATAGCGAAAAACCTTCTACCATGTTGGGTAATTCAATTACTCAATTGGTTCCACTGCACGTACAAAATATTAGATACTGGCATCAGCTTGGCTTTTATTCAAATTTCGGAATTTGCCAATGTAATATGTTTGGATTTAAAAAAATGAACTGATATAACAAGCGTAAATGTAATTATACAGGGTGTTCTGTATATAGGAGACTTAGTGCGGAGTAGAATTACATGGATTTAAAAAATCTAAAAAATAGTTATATTGGGTGTCCTATAAGCAGCTGTATATATACAATCTGGTTGAAATAAAGGGGAGTGCAATTAATTATACGGGGTCGTCCAAAAAGTTATATTGAGTGGGCCATAAATAGTTGTATATACCAAGTGGTTGAAAAAGGGTAGAAATTTATATAGTTTGGATAAAAAATCTTAGAAAAAAATGTCTTATATGAGCAGTTAGGATCTTTGAATTATGTTCAGAAGATATTATTGTTATGAAATGGGTTGAAGAAATGTGAGAAGCAGTTGTTAATAGAGGGTTGTTGAAATATAAGATGGAGTAAATATAGTTTATGGTGTAGTTAAAAACTTGTTTTATTACCACAAGTATTTGCATATATAGGATATATATATAAGTAGTTGCATATAAAAGGTTATTGAAATATAGGGTGGTGTAGAGTTATAATTATACAGGGTGGGTAAATAATGCTAGAAAAATGTTGTTATATAGCAGTTGCATATAGGGAGTACCTGAAATATGGGGCGAGGTTAAGTTATAGTTATACAGTGTGATTCAAACAAGGTTAGAAAAAGTTGCAAATGAAGGATGGTTTAAATAAAGTGTGGAGAGAAATAATATGTTATAAAGTTGTGAAAAATAATGAGGAAAAATTGTGAAATAGCGTTGTTCATAATAAGTTGCAGAGATAGGATAATTGAAATAAAGGGTGGAGAAGTGTTATGGTTAATTACTTAACAAATGTTATATTGGTTAACGAATAAGCAGTAGCGTATACAGGGTAGTTGTAATACATACAAGGTGATTCAAAAACTTGTTGAACAAACCTGTTATATAGGGTGCCCAATAAGCTATTGCAGTTTTGGTGAAATATATTGGGCATTGATGGATTTATAGTTATACATGGTGGTACAAAAAATGTTATACTGGGTGGCCGAAAAGTAGTTGCTTATACAAGGTGGTTGAAATAGCAGGTGGAGTAGAATTATAGTTAACATGTTGGATATATTTTTTTGTAGGATAGAACATGAGCTGTTGCAGATATGCAATATCTGAAACATGGATCGAAGTAAAATTATACTTCATACAGTGTGTTTAAAAGAATGTTAGAAAAAGCTGCATATAAGGTGTGGTTGAAATATAAGGTAGACACAGATTATACTTTCAAGTGTGATTAAAAAAAATAGATATGTAGCGTAGTCCATAAGCAGTTGCATATATAAGAAAGTGAGTAGTCCAAAGTTATAGTTATAGTTAAGAGTTTAAAAAAATGTTATATATGGTAGCCCCTAAGCAGATGAACATACAGGGTGATTGAAATATTTTGTAGAGTAAAATTATGGTTATACAGGATGGTTCACAAATAAGTTATAATATTTGACAAATTGGAAGGCTGGTTTTAATGTAGTTGGAAGTACAGTTATTTATACAAGGCAGTTAAAAACAGATGTTGAATAAAATTGTTATATAGGGTGGCCAATAAGCAGTTGTAGTTTGGGTGAGTGTTTAAATAAAAGTTTAGTGTTAGGGTGCAAAACTGTGTTTTTTACATTTGTGACACACCAAGGGTTCCAAAGGTATTTCCATTAGGCTGGATCAAAAAAAGTTACAAAAAAATTGTTATATAGGGTAGATCATGAACAGTTGCATTTTACTGTATGGAATATGGGGCGAAGCAAGATTATAGTTTTAGAGTGTGTTTAACATAATGTTAGAAAAAGTTGCATATAAAGGGTGATTAAAATATAGGGTAAAAAAAATGTACTTTAAAAGGTGGTCCCAAAAATATCTGAAATAACTTATAAAGCATAGACCATAAGCAGTTGCATAGCTGAAATATAGGGTAGATAAAAGTTTATAGTCAGGTATTTAAAAAGTTATATTGGGTGACAAATAAACAGCAGCATATAGCGGATGGTTGCAATATAGGATGAAGTAGACTTAAAGTTATTCAAAAAAATGTTGAATAAAACAGTTATATAGGATGACCCATAAGTACTTGGAGGTTGGGTAAAATATATTCGGGATTGGTGGACATTCAGTATGCGGGTGAAACCGCAGGTAACGGCTAGTTACTTATATTTAAAAAAAATCAGACACATAAGTGTAGTATGTAATTGGAAATTCTTACCAGTGCTGTATGATTCTCCCATTTGGCGATATTTTCAAAAACAAATTCTTCAACAGGCACTTTGGGAATCTCCAGATCTGGCAACCCCGAACTCAATATCCCCGACGAGGAGGAAGAGTTTAAAAATCGAATTTCACATTTTAAAATTCGCGCCGCTAATACTTTCACTTGTTTATTTATATCGCAACGCGTTATCTGTTTAATGTGGAACATTTTATAGGTATCACTGAATGTAAGCTTCAGCAAACATCTGTCGTTGTGTTTCTACTGAATTATTTGAAACAATAATTCTTGAACTTGCGCGATAATAAAAAAAAATACTGCCATGTGGTTTCACAATGTGAATTGAGGGGATATCGTGCACGTGCTCAAGATGTCAGCGTTTCGTATCTAATTGTATATCTCATGGGCGTCTCTGTGGACTGGCCAGACAGTAGAATTTGTTCTTTCATAACTACAATAAGAAAACAGAAAGTACCTCGTAGCAAAATAAAAAGATATCTCTAGGTTTTCAGATATTATTTAGGCATTTTTAAAACAATGAGTATTTAGCAGTACTAGAATCGCCTGTGGTCGAAATTCGACCAATTGTGTCAATTCATAACAAACTTCAACTTGTTTTTCATATATAATTAATAACATTTTATTTGTATGAACATTCTTACTGCTTAGGTTAATGATATAAGGTATGGCAAAGAGGCAGTAAGTGGCAATTAAAAACAAAAATTTCATGTTAACGAAAACATGAAATTTCCTAAAATTAAATAATTCACCTATTAACCGTTCGAATATTATAACAAATAACCGTAAAGGACAATTCCATTTGAATAGAATTTGCAAAATAATCTGTTTTGTTTTACTGCTAACACTTATTTAATTTTCATTTGTACATTTAATTAATATTACATGGGTGAGCGAGCTCTACTCGTAAATTCAAGGGTTCATCAAAAATTTTGGTACATATAATCGGATATTTGCTCTAATTTTTCTCAAGAAGAAATGATTTAGTTTAATTTCAACTCTCTAACAGTTATTAAAATACTCATTATAATAATTCCACTTTATAATATATTTCCACCACCCTATATATGTAACTGCCTATGGACTACACAATATATATAAAAATATAAAAATATTCGTCTGGAAAATTGGTATGTGTGGGTCCATGTACCTACATCATGATACTAAGGAAATTGAATTTATTCAAAGATTGTGGGTTTGGGACCATTCATTTTCCTAGTATCATGAAGTAAAAATATATTTACAGCATATCACATCTCGTTAAAAGAATATTAAACAATTTTTGTCTGACTGCTAATTTTTAAATGAGATTTTAAAATTAATTTAAAATATTACCTTATATAAAATAAAACTGTAAAGTGATTCGTCTTATTTTATTACTAATACTCTAACGTTTCATTTGCTCTTTGCATATACATATATATATATATATATATATATATATATATATATATATATATATATATATATATATATATATATATATATTATCAAAATTCGGAAATCAAATGTATCAATTAGCTTTAGAAACTCTAAGTAGTGTACTTACTTAAAACTATTCGTTTGGATTCTTCTGGCCCAAACTTCTTATACACACATTCAATTTGGTCACTTCAATAGTTGCTATCGACATCGTTTTTAGGGTTCCGTATTTACAATATACGGATACCCTTATAATATCATTCGATCAGGAGTACATATCGCAAAAGAAGAAATTTTGATTTTAGGGGTACTTCTGGGGGGAAAAACTAAAAAATCGACTGTTCCCCCACCTGAACTCCGAAACTACTGAACCTAAAATTTTGAAAAAAATAGAAAATATAGAACGTTGCCCGAACTTTACAGGAAAAATAAGGAGAAACCGTTAATATAAATTTTGGGGGGCAAATTATAGAATTAAATGAAAATTTAAAAATTAAAATGTTTTAAAACGCATCATGTAATACATCAAATGAAAGGTCTCATTCTGAGGAACACAAATATATTTTCATATTTAAAGAAATAATAATTTAAAAGATATGAACGAAAATATACCAAAATTTACTCACCCCCCCCTTTATCTCCGAAACTATAAAACGTAAAGGTTTGAAAAACAACAGAGGTATAGAGTCTGACCTGAGGTTTACTGGAAAAATAAGGAGAAGTCTCTATTTTTAATTTTGGGGGCAAATTACAGAATTAAATGGAAAATATAAAATTAAAATTGTTTTTAAGGCATCAAGTTATATATCAAATGAAAGGGCTCATTATGACGAAAACAAATATATTTTTTTCATATTTTTAAATTAATTAAAAGATATTAACAAAAATATAAAAATTTTTACCCATTCTCCCCCCCTTATCTCCGGAATTATAAGCTGTAAAATTTTGAAAAAAAATATAGGTGTAGCGCCTCACCTGAACTTTACTGGAAAAATAAGGAGAAGCCCCTAATATTCATTTTGGGGGGCAAATTATAGAATTAAATGGAAAATAAAAAATTAAACTTGTTTCTAACGTATCATGTAATATATCAAATCACAGGGCTCATTATGACTAATACAAATATATTTTTTTTATTATTTTTTAAATAAATATTTTAAAATATATTTAAAAAATATTAAAAAAAATACTCATTCCCCCTTTATTCCCCAAACTATAAGACCTAATTTTTTTATTTACATGTAAAATACGAAGAAATCTTTAATATTAATATTGGGGGGCCAAACTTAAGAAATAAACGGAAAATAAAAAATATTTTTTAACGTGTCATGCAATATATCAAACGAATGGTCTCATTACGAGGAATACAAATATATATTTTTCATATTTTTAATATATATAAAAAATTCTCATTTCTCCCTTTATTTTCGAAACCATACTACCTAAAATTTTGAAAATAATTAGGGGTACTGGAGCTCACTTGAAATTTATAAGAAAAAATATTTGAAAACCTCCATGGTAATTTTAGGGACAAATTATACAATTAAATGGAAAATAAAAATTCAATTTTCAAACGCATCATGTAATATATCAAATAAAAGGCCCATTATGTGAATTACAAATATATCATATTTTTAAATCATTTGTTTAAAAGATATTTGCAAAGATATTAAACATCGACTTAATTCCCATTTTAGAAACTACACTATTTAAATTTTGAAAAATATATTTTATTTGTATTTTTAAATAATTTGAATAACAGATTTAATAATTTATAATTTAAAACTTGACCTATTTTGACCTTTATCTTCCAATCTTTAGAGTCTCAAAATTCAGACAGTAGATTATAAAAGGCTACCCTGAAAGTTTATTAGTAAAATAAAACTCTAATGTTAATTTTTGGGGACCAAATTAGAAAAATAAATACAGCGAATCTTGAAGGTGGTACGGAACTCTTAGTATGCGAGTCCAACTCGCACTTGACCAAATTATTTTTAATTAGCGATATAAATTAATAGAAAAGGTTTTTAACGCATACATCTTTGTAAGTAAAAGTCGATTATTTTAGTAATATTTATACCTTGCTACACACTTGGGTTTTTACTGTCGACTGCTGTAAAATTTCGAACATTAGATTAAGGCTTAAGCTACTTATTCATAGTGGACGCCATCTCACTTGGATTTTATTAATAATTTACCTTTAAATTACTTCTTTTAAAAGACATGATTAAAGATTCTTTATATATTCTGTACTGAAGGTCGTTAATAGCTACTAAACAAAACAAAAATAAAGAAATTCAGTCGAGGGACAGATGAAAAAATGGTACCGAACCGTTTTGTCTTTGCCTATTTATATATAGATAAAAACATTAATTGTAGCGTTGTTGGTCATTCACGAGCGGTCGCATCCAAAAATTTGGGTGGGGTCCCACATTTATTTTGATTATCTATTATTGACTTAATTTTCATAATTTAATTATTTTAAATGATTTGTCAATTTGACTGGAAGAAACTTTGGTGCTGTATAACCCGACGGGAATTTTTTTTGAAAATTCTGGTATATGTGGAACGATATATCAAATCAAATGAAGCTGAATTATTGTAGATTACTAGGATAATCAATAGATTAACGGAAAAAGTTAAAATTAAAAACGTAATATCAAAAAACCTTTACATTGACGTATATTTCCATCATATCAGACAAAAGAATATATTAACACTTATTTTCGATAAATTTGAGTGTACTAAAATTAAATATGGCCTGAGTTTGTTCCTATCGATCCATAAACAAGGTTTTTAGAAAAAGTTCTCCTGATAGGCTTTATTGGCTTTTTTGTAAACAGAACGAAGCTTGCTGTAATCTATTATGCCTGAGCTTTAAAAGTCGCTATAGGAAAATTACTGTCAGTTTAGAAACATTTCAAACCCAAACCAATTGGTAGTGAAACCAACGGATCTCAAAATTTATATGGCTCACCAGGAATCCGTAATTGTTTCTGTAAAATCAATTTGTGGAACATTTTTTTAAAAGTCAACACGATTTGACATAATGAAAAGTCGAGTTTCTTTTTTTCAAGAGTAGTTATTATTCTTCAAACAAAAATGTACCTACCTAAGTACATGAAAATGATAACAGAATTAAAAGAGATTTAGGAACTGTCAATAGTTTAACTTAACTTTAGGTAATCTCTATTAAATTAAATATTGTAAAATAGAACTGAATAGATAAATAATACTCACAGACAAGAATTTTATGTATTTAATGGCATTAATCATAAAAAAATGTGATATCCAGCTGTTTGCAGATGATCCTGTATGCAGCAGGTTTTAATTTGGGAATCATCATAAAAATATTAAATGAGGACCTAAATTGTTAATATGAATGGCTAAACAATAATTCACTACTGCTAAATGTAAATAAAATAAAAATAATTTGGTCAAGTGCGAGTTGGACTCGCATACTAAGGGTTCCGTACCACCTTCAAGATCCTAATATTCCAGTTGCAGACAAGCAGGGAATGAGTGCATTTTCTTATATTTGCCCTAATATATTTTAAAGGAAGCGTTTTTAATTTATAAAAAATACACACTTTCATTTTCCACACATAGACTTTTTATTTTAATAAATATGTATTTAATTTTCTAATTTGGCCCCCAAAAATTAACATTAGACTTTTATTTTACTAATAAACTTTCAGGGAAGCCTTTTATAATCTACCGTCTGAATTTTGCAACTCTAGCCTCTCCCCTTTAGAACAACAAATTTCTTTAAATAAATTATTTCTCTAAAAATCTAACACTACTTACTAAATTTTTTAAAAAATACAATGAAATATATTTTTCAAAATTTAAATAATGTAGTTTCTAGATTGGGAATTAAGTCGATGTTTAATATTTTTGTTAATATCTTTTAAACAAATGATTTAAAAATGTGATATATTTGTAATTCACATAATGAGCCTTTTATGATATGATGCGTTTGAAAATTGAATGTTTATTTTCCACTTAATTGTTTAATTTGTCCCTAAAATTACTATGGGGGTTTTCTAATAATTTTTCTTATAAGTATCAAGTGAGCATCAGTAACTCTAATTATTTTCAAAATTTTAGGTAGTATGGTTTCGGAAATAAAGCGAGAAATGAGAATTTTTTATATCTTTATGTTATTGTTTACGATTAATTGTAATGTATTTGTATTCCTCATAAGAAACCCTTTTATTTGATGTATTGCATGATGCGTTAAAAAATATTTTTTTGTTTTCCGTGTAATTCTATAATTTGGTCCGCAATATAATATTAAGGATTTCTTCATATTTTTCCTGTAAACAACAAAATTTTTGGGTAATTTTTTAAATATATTCTATTTAATATATTTTACAATATTTCTTAAAAAATAAATAAAAAAATATATTAGTATTCGTCATAATGAGCCCTTTGATTTGATATATTACTTGATCCGTTAGAAACAATTATAATTTTTTTTTCCATTAATTCTATAATTTGCCCCCAACGTGAATATTAGGGGTTTCTCCATATTTTTCCAGTAAAGTTCAGGTGAGGCGCTATACCTCTATTTAAAAAAAATACAGAATGGGTAATTTTTTATATTTTGATAATATCCTTTAATTAATTATTTAAAAATATGGAAAAAAAATATATTTATTTTAGTCATAATGAGCCTTTCATTTGATATGTAACATGATGGTTAGAAACAATTTTAATTTTATATTTTACATTTAATTCTGTCATTTGCCCCCCAAAATTAAAAGTAGAGGTTCTCCTATTTTTCCAGTAAACTTCAGGCAGACGCTATACCTCTATTTTTTTCAAAACTTTACGTTTTATAGTTTGGAGATAAGGGGGGATGGGTAAATTTGGTAATTTCGTTAATATCGTTTTAATTATTTTTTTTAATTTGAAAAATATATTTGTTCCTCAGAATGGGAACCTTTCATTTGATATATTACATGGTAGGTTTGCAAAAATTTTTATTTTTAAATTTTTATTTAATTCTATAATTTGCTCCCCAAAATTAATATTAATGGTTTCTTATTTTTCCTGTAAAGTTCGCGCAACCATCTATATTTCCTATTTTTTCAAAATTTTAGGCTCAGTAGTTTCTTCATTTACGATATGACCCTGATCGGGTCACCAAACTATACATTGACACCAAATTTCAACCTCTTCCGTCCAGTAGTTTAGGAGAAAATTGCTGTGATGTGACAGATAATATATATGGTGAAATCATTGAAACTGTAACACAAATTAAGTATCTGGGTTGTGTGATAGACAATAATTTAAAATTTACCGATCATTTTACATTTATAATAAATAAAATAGCAAGAAAAACTAACGTATTAGTTCGTGTTGCAAAAGAATTAAGTATTTGGGCAAAACTCACAACTTATTAAACTATTATGGCTCCACACTTTTATTGCTGTTTAACAGTATTGTTTTTGATGAATAATTCTGAAATAGATATCTGATCGAAAAAACAAAACAAGGTTCTATGTATTATTTTAAGCTGCATTAAATTTACCTAGAAGTAAAATTCTTATGTTAAAAAGAACAAATTTATTAAGTATAAGGCAAACAACAACTTACAACACAATGTTATTTATATACAAAATGTTAAACAATCTGTTAACAAATCATCTCCTTAATAATTGTAAATTTGTTAGAGATAAAAATGAACATAATACCAAGTAAAAAAATAACTTTTATTTAAGTAAACACAAACTTTAGTCAAAATACTTTATTTTATAACGGTTTAAAAGAATACAAAGAACTGCTTGGTTCTATTAAAATGTGTAATAATTTAACAGAATTTAAGAAAAAATGTGTAATATACATTGTTTTGCAATTTTTTTCCTTCTCTGTTATGTATTTATGTTAAATGTTAAAATGGTATTTTCTATTGTGTTCTAGTCAAGTTCTGTTAATTAAGATTATTGTTATTATTATTTTACAATAACTATATTTTTTTCACCTGTAAATGTATATGTTAACTTCAAATATAACCGATTTTTCACAAAAGTGGCTTTTGGATTATAGTGTGGTGTTCGCTATCGGCATTGTTGATTTATGACAAGAGTTATTGTCGCATGGATTTGAACAAGTTAATTTTGTGGCCGTTTTAGACTTTCTAGTCATTGTCGTCTGAAGTGTAACTTGATTTAAGTTACGCGTTCATACTTTATAACATTTAGGAAATATCGACTGTAAGGGAAAATGGCTATATTTTTATTTGCATTTAATTTTAGCCAGCTACAAGTATTGGAACTTTATACAATTATAAACATCATCAGACCAGCCAAAATGAGATGAACTTTCAGCGAAATTATCTCTATTTCAGTTACCAATCAATCACGTTTGGAGCGTCTTTCATTAACTCATCACTTCTGGAGCTTCTACAAATGTTTTTCATTCAGGTCTTTTTGTTGTAATAATTTTAAAAGATTACTAATTCACTTAACTCTAGCCTCTCTCTTTTAGAACAACAAATTTCTTTAAATCAATTATTTCTCTAAAAATCTAACACTACTCTCCCGCCATTGTAACTGGAAGTCTCCTTGTTACTTTAACATATATTTTTTAATACTACGAGCCGTTTTTATTAATACCATGTCCTTTTTATAATACTACGTTTTTAAATCCTTTAAACACAAGTCAATATATTGTGTCTTGTCGAGAACATTCATCAGTTCCCCTTTCATCAACTGAAATTTCGCGTAACTGGTTATATATCTAGTAGATTTAAATGATTTTAATATGTTTATTTAATGCGAAATGAATAGCGATCTCTGGGATTTTCCAGGAAAATCAGCTTCCAAAGATACCAAATCGGGAGTACAAAATTAAACAAGGCAGTAGTATCCTAATTGCTTTGATGGGTTCTATCCTTGGAATCTGAACGAAACGGCGTTACACACAGTACGACTCCCTATTTGGAGTCTTTGTGAGCTAGTTTTCTCTGAAACTAATGTCACGACAAAATATTAAAGTCATTTTTATAGTTATTTATGAACTGCTAGCAAGGTATATTTACAGGCAACGATTAGTCCAAATGTGACAAACAAGACAAAATAGGGCATTTCTTGCTTCAGTTATTGAATACTTGTACCCATTTTTTACTAACAGTTGGATTTCGAGTAAACTGTAGTAACATAGTGCGTATTGATAGTAAGGCGGCTTTTCTTCTATGTATGACCTATCAAAGCATCTATTAACCTCTGACGACAGTTCTGCACTGGCCAAGAGTGCCCACTTTCCGATCACCACGGTGAAGGACATCGTCCTCAACAATTTTATAAGGGTTAAAGCGCCACAAAGCAACATGACAAATAAAGAAAGGATAGTGTTGAGAAAAATAAAAACATTATGCTAATACCGTCATTGGCAAAGAATACTATATAAGAAGATATATTCCTCGAAGTTTTCTTGGACTTCCATCGTCTTGAAGTGGTTGATCTCACAACATTTCAATAGCTGTGTATCTGCTATCGTCATCAGTTGAATGATAGGAAATTCAGAGTATCAGTCGTATTTATATTATACCCTTAACCGGTCATGCGTCGCCGGTCATGGTCATTGGGTCTTATCTGGTCCAATCAGCGTCGTCTTACCTGAAGGTTGATTGCCGGTGATGCGTAGCGGCAGAGGCCAAAGAAGAGCTCTCCAAATATTTTTCCATATATCAGTCTACAGGAAGGCTACGCACACAGGATTATACCTTCACTACAATTCCAACGACCCATCAGTAACGAAAACTGACATCATCAAAACACTAATCCATAGAGCCAAAAATATCTGCAGCACACCAGAAGAACATGTGAAACTTAGAGAAGACCTTTTGGCGAATGGATATCCGGAAACGATCATTACCAAGGCGTTTGAAGAGCTTTACAAACCATCTAGGCAGGAAGAGGACACCACGGTAGCAACTCTACTATTACCATATACTAAGGGCTTATCGGAGAAACTTAGAAGAATTGCACACAGCTATGGAATCAGAATAATCTTCAAAAGCAACGACACCTTGAGAAGCATGATAACAAGAACTAGGCCCGACGCATCAGCAATACCAAATAACTTTATATACAGCAAACCGTGTGAACGTGGCAATCTTTACATTGGAGAGACAAAGCGACCGCTGGACACCAGGATTAAGGAACAACGCACAGCTACTCAAAGGGCCGAGGTAACGAAGTCTGGGCTAGCTAATCACGCATGGACCGAACACCATAATATAAACTGTTACCAGGCTAGAGCAATTCACAAGGAGGAGCACTGGTACAAAAGAAAATTCATAGAGACGGCATATATAATCTCGAAGGAAAATATAATTAGCGAACCTAGGGTCCAAATTAAAAATATTTGGAGAGCTCTTCTTCGGCCTCTGCCGCTACGCATCACCGACAACCAACCTTCAGGTAAGACGACGCTGATTGGACCAGATAAGACCCAATGACCAAGACCGGCGACGCATGACCGGTTAAGGGTATATAAATACGACTGATACTCTAAATTTCATTCACCTGCTGACGATAGCAGATACACAGCTATTGAAACGTTGTGAGATCAACCACTTCAAGACGATGGAAGTCCAAGGTAATTTCGAGGAACGAGTTACATTGTCTACCAACTTGAGACTAACACAAGAAGATATGTACTTGACCCAACCACATAAAAAAACTACAAAAGGATCCAACATCAAAGATTCCTAAAAGAACCAACAATCTGATAAAGTTGTCAGCAATACCGGTCGAAGATAAAAAAAAAAATAAATTTATGGGTTGCCAATAACCATAAACATAATGTATCTCTTTGCTCTATCGTTAGTGCAATCGGGTCAACATTCTCTGAACTTCTAAAACCATATGTTGGAACCATCAACTTACATATCAGAGACTCCGGTTATTTTATAGAAAAATTAAAACCTCTTGAGAAACATCCCAGTGATGTACTAATCAGCTGCAGCATACCTTCCCTTTACACGATGATGTTGGATAATGAAATCATGCTACATTTATAAAACATCTTCCCAATTGTTTAGATATGTTGTTAGTACTGCATATTTTAAGTGGAACTGTAGAAACCTGCCATGAAGCTTGAAAGTTTGCCCCCACCCCTGGGCCAAAAAAATTTCTGAGATCTTTCTCTAGGACATTTTTTCCGATTTGCACCTTTCTCGAGACCCCTCTGTAAAGTAGTTTTAGTTTCAATAAAATATGAAAGTAATTATATCCTTAATAACTTTTGTACGACTTCATTGGATGTAATCGACACCCCAGAAACTGTTTTATTCAAACAGATAACAAGAATATTTCAAAATTGCAAATCACTAAACATGAATACATGATTTATCGCAAACCTCGCTCCAACTTTAACTTGATCGTTGATGACTGCATAATAAGACTTTTTGGAAGGAATTTCTAAGTGATAACTACGTATTTTGGCTAGCAAAATAAAATTAAAACCTTTTTTATTTCATTTCCCAAAAACAAACATTTCAATAGACATTTTATTATTTAAAAACAAAACCAACCGACTTAAGTGTTAATTTACATTTGTACAAAAATAATATCTTTCATTTAATTTTGATTCAGATAATCTTTCAATCATTTCTAATTAACAAAATTGCTTAAAATCAGTCTTTAGTCACTTATGAAATTAAAATCCATCCTTGAGGAATTTTTCTTTAAGTTCTCTCCTAAGAATTTTACCAGACGGATTTCTAGGGATAGTATCTACTATTTGAACACCACCAGCTAATTGTTTGTACTTGGCCACCTTTGAAGCAACGTAATCTTTGAGTTGATCTGCGTTGAATTGTTTCTTATTCTTAGGTACTATATAGGCTCTTGGTATTTCACCGTAAGCTGTATGAGGTATACCGACGACGCCCACGTCTTCCACTTCTGGATGAGTTCGTATGACAGCTTCTAGTTCAGCCGGAGGTACTTGGAAGCCTTTAACCTAGAATAAATGAAATTGATTAGAGTCCTATCTTACTACCAAATTTTAAAATTTTGTATGAGAAAAGTTTTATATTTGTTTATTTTGATAAAAGATAGTCTACAGATGTTTGATGGGGAAAATTCTTTCTTAGTTTAGAGAATAGATATCTGGGTCCAACTGGCGAAAATTTTCTTTCAACCAGACTAGTGACGCAGAAACAGTTCTTGAGAGTGCTGCTGATTGTTCAGGAAGATCAGTTTGACACCATGGTCAAGAAATAGGCATTTTAGAGGTTCTTTAGAGGGTCTACAAGTTTAATAGTGCAGACCACCGTGAAAGGATATTTAACATTTTGTGCCTATCTGGCAGTGTATGGATTTGGGGGTAAAACAAATTCGTACCACATGACATACAGAAAACAAATAAATCACATCACGACATCCAGACTATGCGATTTAACACCACTGGAATTTTTCCTTGTGGTTTGTTGAAGTTTATGATTTGTGTCAATAAGACCACGATCACTCATGACTTGAAGGAGGAAATAGTCCGCTATTTCAAAGACAAGGTTTACAAGGTTCAGTTACCAAATAAAAAAAAACAGTATTTACACCTACTTTATTGTGTTCTTTCAGGCGATCTGTAATGAAGAAATAATCATTTATTGAATTTCGGATGATTATCTGTTCAATTTTTATTGAATTTCTCTTGCGTTTCTATTGAATTTCTATTAAGTTTCTGTTGAATTTCTATCGAATTTCTAATGATTTTCAATTGAATTTCTATCGAATTTCTATTGGATTTCTATTGATTTTCTAATGAACCTCAGTTAAGTGAATTTCTTGCATTTCTAGTTAATTTTTAATGAATCTCTATTGAGTGAATTTCTAATGCATTTCTAGTGAATTTATATTGATCATCAATTGAATTTCTATTGAATTTGTATCGAATTTCTGTTGAATTTCTATTGGATTTCTATTGACTTTCTAATGAATCTCAATCGAGTGAATTTCTAATGCATTTCTAGTAAATTTGTAATAAATCTCTATTGACAGAATTTCTAATTCATTTCTAGTGAATTTCTATTGAATTTCAATTCAATTTCAATTGCATTAAATTTTTGCATGTGTCATTTTGTGATCGTCTCGTTTACATATTTTGATGATCCCGATTAAGAGATTTAACACCAAGGGAATTGTTTCCTTGTTGTATCTTGTAGTCTATAATTTGTGTCAATAAGACCACGATCACTACTGACTTGAAGGATGAAATAATGCGCTGTTTAAAGATTTACAACATTCAATTATTAAATAGAAAAAATAATGTTTACGCCTACTTTAATGAGTTATTTCAGGCGATGTCTAATGAAGAAATAACCATCTATTGAACTTTTGTTGAATTTCTATTAATTTCTGTTAATTTCTATTGAATTTCTATGGAATTTTTATTAAATTTTTGTTTAGTTTCTATTGAATTTCTATTTACTTTCTAATGAATTTCTATTGAATTCGTAATGAATTTGTAATGAATTTCTATTTAATTTTCATTGAATTTACATTGAATATCTATTGAATTTCTATTGAGCTACTATTAGATTTCTATTGAATTTCTGTTGAATTTCTATGGAATTTTTATTGAATTTCTGTTGAATTTTTGTTCAGTTTCTATTGAATTTCTATTGACTTTCTAATGAATTTCTATTGAGTTCTTAATGAATTTGTAGTGAATTTCTATTTAATTTCCATTGAATTTCCATTGAATATCTATTGAATTTTTATTGAATTTCTATTGAGCTGCTATTACATTTCTGTTGAATTTCGATGGAATTTTTATTGAATTTCTATTGAATTTCTGTAGAATTTTTGTTTAGTTTCTATTGAATTTCTATTTACTTTCTAATGAATTTCTATTGAATTCGTAATGAATTTGTAATGAATTTCTATTTAATTTCCATTATTAATTACATTAATAGGAAGTTTGGAAGTTGTAAAAAGGTCGAATTGTTTTGGAATACTAAGATATGTATTGTTAATTCAAATCGTTGATATACTCCGCAGTTCCCATTTTCTTTTCCATATATAGCCGCTCATTGAACTGATAGACTCTTAAGTAGTAGTTGAGTGAATCATTGACAGACTCTTAAAAAGTGTTTAGGTTTATATAGAGAAGTTAAGAGCAGAAGGTAATCCATGTGCAGCTGTCCGGGAAGAAGTGGTAGATTTTTTGGAAGAAAGTTCCTTCCAGTATGTGAGTAATCATAAAACTTGAGGGTGGCTAAATATAGGTCAACGCCACATACCAACCAACCAAACTATACATAACCCTAATCTGTATAGTTTATAAAGCAATAAAGATTTACAACGCTCAATTATCAAATAAAACAAAGTTTTTACACCTACTTTAATGAGTTCTTTCAGGCGATCTGTAATGAAGAAATAACCATCTTCATTGTAATATCCGATGTCCCCAGTCCTGAACCAACCATCAAGAAATGACTTCTCCGTTTCCTCTGGTCTATTGAAATATGATTTCATCACTTGTGGGCCTTTGACGAGAAGTTCCCCTTGTTCGTTTGGACCTAAAGGCTTTCCTAAAAATGTTCATTCTTGTTAGTAAGATATGAGATACTTTATGAGGCTCAATGAAAAACAAACCACTGTAACTGTACTGGCGTTGGATAATACCCTAATAATTTTCAGTTCAGTTCTTGTATAGTGGATACTCCGAGCATATCCAAGGAACCCGTGTGTACAGAAAATTTAGATAATGGCGAATTCAAGTAGCTATAAATGGATCTAGTAGGCAGTATACATTTTGAATCAACAGCAGACCCGGGGTATTGTGATTGGTAAACCTGGTCCAAAGAAAGTTAGGAAATACTTTCATCAGTCAGGCATTGAAAATTGAGTTCTGGGATAGTCATGGAATGTGTTTAACTTCTGTAATAATGAGGAAGAATTATGCGCCATTATGCAACTAATTTGAAATTTGCGACCGTTTTTAAACAGAAAGAGTCACCTATACTGTTCTTTGAATTGCGGGATACAAATTGCTGGAGCCATTCCTTTGTTGTTCGTTGAACAAGCTAGCTGGTTCGATGGACTCGAAAGACCATTTCGTTCTACTATTAGGTGTTCTACTATTAGGTGTGTTTGTAGAGACCATTGCCAATATTCCACCGCTTTGAACACGTACGGAAATACTCTGTTGTCAAAGAAGGGCTAATTAGTAAACCAAAAGCTCTAAACAATAGCCCACACCAAGACTCAGTGGTGGAACCTTTACTCTTCTACAATTTGACCCCCCACCGCGACATTCACAATAAATTGCCAAACAAATTGACTGTTGTCTTTTTTGAATACCATATATTAGGCTCAAAACATGTCAACATAATCTTCCTTTCTCACAGTTTTACCTGAATTGTCCAGTGTAGAAATAATCTTAGCTGCGGTATTTGGTATGATTCGTCCTATTGTACCTCCAGTTTGTGGTGAGGTAACAAATCCTTTAGGAGCGGTTGTTATTAAGGGCGATGTTTCTGTAAGTCCATAACCTGTAAAATATTAGAAGTAGTAACTGAAAGTGGTATTACTTTTTTTAGTTAGATGATGAACAAATTGTTATACATAATAACATAAACATAACAACACTTCAGTACATATTACAAAACAACTCTTCCACCGCGATAAACTCAAAAACTACCTGACAGATTTTCAAGCGGTTTTGACCAGATATAGTGGTCCATGAGCAAGGTTGAGGTGTATAAATTGTCATTTTTTTATGTGAATTGGTTTAAATATAACGATAATTGTTGGAAGTGTCTGAAATAGTCAAGCCGTTTGGAAACTCTCATCGAAAACGCTCCCTAATGTCTTTGAAATCTAATGCATTGTGGGATATTTCTTTTTTATAGATCTATAAACAATATTATATCCATTATATCCTTTAAAAAAATGGTCACGTACAATTCGCTAATTGGAAAGCTAGTTCGAGAGATAGAGTATTAATTATTATCAACTTAAATAGGTTAGTTGCCTTAATCAATGCATGCATATTATTATAATTTTATACACCATCTTTACATAGTATAAAACAAAAGGAAGGTTTATTTATATGTATAGTTTAAAATTTTAACAGTTTTGTAAACTGCACAAAGGATTTTAATACGGATTTCAGCAATAGGTAGAGTCTTTCAAAAGGAATTTTTGTGTTAATTTGTTTCAACATATCAATAATTGTGAAATCAACGCGTTGCTGCTATACTAACTCGGTGACGGTCACATGTGAGAGCATAATAACTCAGATCAGGTCAGGTCGTCTTGCAAATAATTATAATGTTCTCGTGATGGGGTTGTATAAGTTTTTTTAACTCTTAAACGGTTTGGCCGATTGTGATGCAATTTTTTGCGTAAGTTTGAATTCACAAATGTACCCGGTTGGGGCGCTGCGATCAAATTCTAGGATTTTTTTACAACATTTGCATTAAAATTACAATTTTCCTACTGCTTTCGATGGCAGAGTAGGCATGGTAGGAAAATTATAAGCAATATAAAGAGAATACAGTTTATTTTTTACTTGTCCTAGAGAGCTCAAGAATCTTCTTTCATTCATTGTTCTGATATAAATATTTTTATGATTGGACAATCAGAATAAACTTAATGACTACTGACTCAATTTTTTTAAAACAGAAGCTACTTTTACTCTATTAAGATAATACTTACCTTGAGCAATAACGACGTCCTCTCTGTTAATTTTTTTCCTCATTTTCACTTCATCCGTGTATCCTAAGGGTGCCGCGCCGCTTGTCATAACTTTCAAGCTTCGGAAATGTTCACTTTTTACATTGGAGCTGTTTATGAAGTATAACACTAAGGACGTAAACAAATTATTTAAATAATAAACATAATAAATTTGTGACTTATAATTTACCAAGAGGTGGTGCAGCATATATGTGAGTGATGTCAAAATTGTCCAAAACGTTTATGAACAGTTCAGGCGTGAATTTTGGGAGGGTTATTAGTTTAGAGCCCTTATAAAGCGTAAACAATAATCCACACGTGAAACCATAAATGTGATACATTGGAAGTACCATAGGGAGGTGATTTTGGTAACCATCTGCAAATCACATAATACAGGAATATTTTAAAATTTAACGCTAGTTTAGTAAAATCTTCTCGTGTTGAATTTCTATAGAATTACTGCTGAGTTTCTATTTAATTTCTATTAAATTTTTAGCGACTTTCTATTAAATTTCTATTGAATTTCTTTTGAATTTTTATTGAATATCTATTAAATTTCTATTGAATTTCCATTGATTTTCTAGCGAAATTTTTATTGCATTTCTATTGAATGGATTTCTACTAAACTGGATTTCTACTAAATATCTACTAAATTTCTAGTGAATTTCTATTGAATTTTTGTTGAATTTCTGTTGAATTTTTATTAAATTTATATTGAATTTCGTATTGAATTTCTATTAAATGTCTATTTAATTTCTATTGAATTTCTATAAAATTTCTATCGAATTTCTATCAAATTTCTATTGAATTGCTATTGAGTTTCTATTGAATTTCTATTGAATTTCTTTCGAATTTATTTTGAATTTCTGTCACATTTCTATTGTAGTACTATTGTATTAGTAGTTAAACAAAGCGGTTTCTGGAGCGGAAGTGGGCATAAAGGTAACCAGTCATCGAGTTCTCGCCGGGAGCTGCTGCCGAGCTGTTGGTAGTTGTTGTTTGGATAAGAAGAAGACATTGGGGAAGAAGAAGAAGACATTGGGGGTGGTCGTAGGGGTGCGCGAAAGACATTTGGGTGTGTCGCAGAGGTGCGTGCCATCTGTTGTTAATAAATGAAAGCAATTGTATTGTGGGTTGCGTGGGTTGCAGAGTGCACGCCATCTGTTGATGGTTGTGGTGGTTACAAAGAAAAAAAGCTAAATACTTGGCCGGGTATCGAACGCGGCTTGCCTGATTACAAAGTCAGGTGTCCACCGAGCTGCGCTAATGCGGTTAATCGAGAAATGTTTATTTGAAAAGGTATAGTACATGCCCGTTGGGTGGGCGCGGGTTTTTGGGCGTTGTTCGGTTAGATATTTGGGGGCTGGATGGGGGGATATGATATTTTGTTGTCTGTAAAAAAATTTAAAATCTTGGTATTTTGTTGTCTGTAAAAAATTTAAAATCTTTTGCTTAAGCCTGCATGCGCGAGAACGTCCACTCCTTCGAGTCTATAGTTATCGTAAGCGACCGCCTACCTGCGCAAGAACGGCAACTCCTTCGAGACTCTGATTTTGTCGGATGATTCAAGGCATTGAACGCCTGCAGGCGCAAGAACGTCCACTCCTTCGAGTCTATAGTTTTCCTAAGCGAGCGCCTACCTGCGCAAGAACGGCAACTCCTTCGAGTCTCTGATTTTGTCGGATGATTCAAGGCCGAGCGTAATAATTTTGAGACTTGGAAAAATTTTTAATGATGAATCAAGAATTTGATGTTATGGTTTCTAGTAGTCTGCTAATAATTTTTAGTATAAAGTAACGAAAGAGGTGCAAGATGAGCATAGTGTCTCACCAACTACTGTTGAATGCAGATCGATAAAAATGACTTTACTTAAATCAAGTTTTATAATATTCACATTAATTTTGAAAAATGTCTTGTATGTTAATATACCTTATGGAACCAAGGACATGGCTGTATGCCCTTCAGGGAACTGTTTGAACCGCTCCAACTACACATTGATGGCTCGAGATAGATTAAACGATGGACGGCTGCCTGTATATTTTGCTCGCCTGTCAAACACAACAAAAAATTTCAAACTGAAGCTGATATTTTCTGATGACACTGAAGGTGACACTGACTGGATTTCAGCAGCTTCATGCCAAGATGAAAAAACTTTACTATCCAACAGCTCAATGACTATACGTGATGCTAACCTACAAGAGGAGCTCCACAAAGTGCTAATTCTTATTTGTGTAACACTCTCTACAATTACAATATTATTACTTAAATTAATTGTGAAATGTATTAGGAAAATAATGAATAATTAAAACACATAGTTATATACAATGTTTTATTTATGTAAAACACTATTCAGAAGCCAATAATAAACTACATCAACATTTTCTTTTGCACATCGTACTGGATCATTGCAGCGGCAGTGAAAAATGCATGGAGAGTCAGAAGGTTTCAGTTCAACAGCGCCATTGAAGTTTTCCAGATTGATTAGGTGATAGTGTGATTCCCCATCTTCGTTAAGCAGTTTTCTCAAATTGTTGATTTTCAGCTCTTCAAATAACTTGTTAAATAAAAAGTCATATTTCTGATGGCCTCGTACATATATGTGCGTGCATTTGGTTAGGAAAATTCTCAAAATGTCGTTCATAGTATTCAAATCATAGTGGCCATCAGAGTAGTGGAGTCCATGTAGCCGTTGTTCCAAATATCGTACTTGCCTTTTGTCTGCTGCTGATAGATAGTTAAACGGTTTAGGTGGTTTAAACAAAAACACTCCTGTGCGTTTACGTGTCTTGATAACCAATTCCTTGGGAACAAATCTTCCCTCGATTTCGAAACCTTGAATGTCGACAATTGCAATTTCCATGGTGAACCGTTGAAAAGCTATAACGAAACTGATTTTCTAAACAGCTGAGTGATCTAATATAAGCTTCGGACAATTTCGCTGAGTGGGAGAAATTCCATTAGGCAATCGTGGATAATTATGCAGAAGGCTCGGGTCTTATCGGGAAATCCCGTCTGACTTTCAATATCCAAGCGAATATCTACAGTCGAGGATTTCATGGTGTCCTCACGTCGGGAGCAATCGATGACGAATAGGGTGTGCGTCTTGAATGCAACATAATCCAGTAGAGGGTGTTTGCCGCCGCCAAAGCTGGGATAAAAGTCCGTATACCTTTTGTACGCCTCACCGTACTCACTCTTTGAAAAATCTAAATCAAATCTCTCCATAGGCCAAAATTCGCTGTTTAGATTTAGACGAATATTGGAAATGTGAATATTGTCAAATTCCGTGGGATCTTCTTTGATGTTGCTGTGGCGATCCGTTTGAAAGGCTAAGATAACGTAACGAGGGCTTTCCAGTGCGGCACACGTCTTCACAGCCCAAATTTCACGAGTAGCACCTGTTTTGAGAGCAGGCAACTCATTTAGCTCCCATTTACGAAACGGTAAAATTATACTGGAATCCGCTTTGACGGCTTGCAGTAAATCCAATTTAACGTCATCGTTTGGAAAAATGTGACGGACTTTGAGTTCGATGTTGTTTATTGTCACTTTACCCTTGGTAGCAGCATCCGTGATTATAAGGCAATCATCATCGCTACGACTTCGCACCAGACGAATTGTTTGTTTACCACACATCACTTGCTTGTAGTCGTTGAAGATGGAAAACAAATGTCCCAATGGAATGTACATGTGAAAAGTTTTATCGGCGGCATTCATATACGCTTTATGTGGAAAATTCCACCCGGCTATGAATAGGTCCTTTGAACTGTTGGGGTCGTAGCACAAGTATCCACGAATTGTACTCACGCGACCAGGGTCTCTCACGGTTTCAATTTCCTTGCCGCACAACTCGTACGTAACGCTGTCGAAGAAGAAAGCTCCAGCATTTGGTGATAGAGAAACATCTCCATTGCCTGCTGTCTTCACCACTTGTCCCTGGATTGAGATGCAGGAATCAGCCATGGAAAACCAACAATCTGTTTGATTGACGGTGATTTCAACGATATCATTGTTGCCGAATGACTTGACGTATGGATAGTAGGTTCGCAACTCCTCGCGTCTTACACTATCATCAAAATTTGGTTTGCGGAAGATATCGAACATTTGAGGAGTTGACATGGTAGCCGAGCGTTTGTAGAAACAATCTGTTTGAGAGCGTGAGTGATCTCTTGAGAGGTTTCATAGAAACTGATGGTGGACGAGGAGCGGTTAACCTCTTATATGGTTCTTCATCAAATACAAGTCGACCCATTATTATTGTAGTTGTTTCAGCTCAAGTCGAATGATGATTTCTTCACCACGAAAATTCACTAGTTCAGAGTCTTGATTCAAAATTTGCAATGTGAGGTTATGTATTTCGCTTCTGTTAATCGGCAAATAGATTAAATGCTGAGGTGTTTCGTCGATGGCAAAACCAGGATCAACTGCAACGGCAAACTCGTAAATGGTGTGTGAAGGAGTGTTATTGTAGAAGGCTCCCGATGTGATGTTGCTATCAAGATGAATCGTTCTAACTTTTATAATGTTCACTGGTAAATCGGAACTGTGAACTTGATTGCGTGGTAGCAGCTGTTTAGAGAAGCCCAGAATATCACCGATGCTGTCTTGCGGTTGAAAATCCACAGCGTACTTGCTGCTGAAAAGCTCACACTTGAGAGTATTGTTGTTGGGTTTCAATGAGAAAATATTCTCAACGTCCTTTGCCAAATGAATGCCAAGTGCCTTTCTAATATAAGCTTCGATGTCACCAATTTCGTATGAACCTTCAGGCAAGTCGATGAATGTTTGCGTGTTTTGATCGTCAAACAGGTAGATCTTGTCACCTCTCTCAATGTTTGGGATGCTGTTGTACGAGTGAAAACTCAATAAAGCTAGTCCGTAGTTGTAGTTGGAATCCAACTGAATAGGTGGTTGAAAATCAATCGACAGTATTGGGCTGCGACCTTTCAATGTGATGATCACAGACATGACTGATAATTATCCGCTTGTTAGCTGCTAATATAGGTTAAAGTAAAACAACAATAATGCAAAATATTTATTTTTTATTATAGAGAAATTTCAAGCATAAATGGCCACAATTTGATTGATTGTACGTCTGATAAGAGTCATTGTTGTAGAGGATTTTCACTCCATTGCCAAAGTAGTTGGCTAATTCTCGGGGTGGTTTCAAACATCCAAAGCTATCAAAGTACTGAACGGTGTTTCCATTTCGCACATAAGCTACCCAATGCGTACCGTGATGACTGCTGGTATCCAAATTAACGATGGCAGACTCCTTTGTTTGTGAATGTTTAGGTAAGGTGTTTCGCATAAATACTCCCCTAAAGTAAGGGATCTTCAAATGTTTGGCATATTGCTCAAGCTCGTGATTGTAAAGTGCTCGATTGGGTAGCTTTATTGGGAGTTTTTTTGCTTCTTTAAGTAAAGCCCGAAGCCGTTGCGGGACTTTTTAAGAAAAATACCGCTTCCTTTCTTTGCAAGCTCTTCCATGGCTTGATTATGGCGCTGGTCCTCCTCCAACTTCTTGCGGGCGTTCTTTGCATCTATCACGGCTTTGGCTACTCCACTGGCTCCCCCGGCAAGAGCTCCTAGTGCTGACAACCCCGCAAATAGGGGTATTAGTGGGAGAAAACCACCAATTTTCGACTCAAAAGGAATGACTCGAGGTACATGGATTTTCTTGCGACCACCTGCCTTCTTAATGACTGCTCGGGCTGCTCTCAACGCCAATAACGATGTCTTACGGACATCGCTTCCAGATCCGGCAATAGCTCTCTTGATTGGTAGAACCACATTCTGTCGAAAAGATTTTTTTCCACATCGTTTTTTGATTCCAAGCCCCATCTTGCGTTTAGCCTTCATGCCTGTAGTTATAAGCCAAGAAGCTGCTTTTTCTCCAAGTGAAGCGTCCTTTGACTTGAATCTCTCCCAAGCTCGATTTTCCAACTCGTAATCAGCCTTATAACGATCCGCCAAAGACTTGTATTTACTGTAGGCGATATCGTGCGCTCGACAAGCAGCGTCTGTCTTATTGATTCCCTGCTGACCCTTGGAGAGACGGTCTAGAAGTTTTGTACCGGGTCCACAAAACTGATAACCAGGTAGATGTAGTTCAAATGGTAATTTATTGATTGCACTATTCAGTAGACTACCTCCTTTGGGAGTTAGCATGACACTGATTGAAACTGAGATAGACTGCTGTATTTAATTAGTATACACAATAAGGATGATGTTAGTATATCGTAAGATGTATATGAAGCAACAAGATGTCCAACTGCCTATCGAAAATTTGGACTTTGTCGAAGAATCACCATCATCAGCAAGTCGACACGGACAATTGTTACCAAATTCCCTACGAGCAGCATTCTGCGGACCTAGTGGTTGCGGAAAGACCAACGCATCGTTATCACTGCTATTCAATGAAAACGGCCTACGATTCGAGAACGTCTACATCTATTCCAAGTCACTCTACCAACCAAAGTACCAGCTCTTACAAGACGTTCTCAAGCTGGTTAAAGGTGTATCGTATTTTCCCTTTAAAGACAACGAAGAAGTAATTGATCTGAGTGAGGCACGCGAATGTTCAGTATTCATTTTCGATGATGTGAATGGTGATAAACAAAACAAGATTCAGAATTATTTTTCGATGGGAAGGCACAGGAATATCGATTCAATATATTTATGCCAAACGTATAGCAAAATACCTAAACAACTGATTCGAGACAATTGCAACGTAATTGTCATATTCAGACAAGATGAGGTAAATTTGAAGCACGTCTTTGATGAGCACGTGTCTCCCGACATGGACTATGATAAATTTAAGACAATGTGTTCGGAATGCTGGCAAAATCGTTTTGGCTTTATTACAATAGCTAAGGACTTCAACTTGAATGATGGCCGCTACCGTAAAGGATTCGATAAATATATAAAGGTTCAATAAAGATGATTGCTGTTAGTTGATAAAAATGTCTTCATTGAGTAGCAACATTGCTGCCACTGCTCGAAAGAAAAAGATCAAGCAATTGGCACGTTCTATTCGCAAAAAATATCTTAGTCTGAAGCTGGGAAAGTCGGAACATGATGAAACATTGAATAAACTTTTTAGACCGGTAATGACACCGCTACAAGATATTGCCTCAACTACGGCAAAAGTTCTCACTAAGATACCAACACAGACCATTAAGCGTGAGGTAATTAAACAAGAAGTGCAGGAGCTGCCATCAGTCAAAAAACATGAGTTGGAAGAGACACAATACCTCGATGAAGAACCAATCGCTGAAACTAGTATGCACACCAATGATGATGATGATGAGGTGGAGAACGAAACCTTTTACGAGGATCCCGGTAATCTCTCTAAAGAAGCAATAGAGGACTACATGGATCAGTATCCTCCAGTTGCACACAAATATCTTGAAGACTATATCACTAAAAGCGATGTTATTGACAACATATATGGACCTATATATGACGCTGCAAGTTCCAAATGGTTTCTTGGGCAAAAGGAAATCAATTTCAGTCGTAGTACAGGTCATATTATCGTTGATGGGTTACAGTTTCGAGGTACTCCAGGGTTATATCAACTAATATTTTACAAGTCACCTGATTATGCTCCCGATGATTTAGAAGCGTACCGAAGAGTGTTGGTAATGACATCAGCACACAAGAATGCAGCAGGTCGTTTGAAAGCTTCAAGTCTATATAAATATACTGAAATTATAAAGCCAATGTTTCCTCCCTTGACAAAAAAGCAACGTTTTGCTGGAACTGGTATGGAATTAACTTACAATAACAAGCCAATGGAATACGTCTACTGGGATGATCCCAACGAATTGGTTGAACGGTTGAAACTACTGATTGCATCCAAGGAAGCAGGCAACACCTCTCACGACAACGAAATAATTGCCATTTTAAATGAACTTAAGGAAGCTAATATTATACGAGATAAATAAATTTCGAACTTGAAAGTGTATATTATTCCTTATCCTATGGCAAACATGTCAGTTTCACGATGACTTTAAACAAGTTTGGGCGTAGTGCCCATCAGCAACTAAGGTCATCAACATCACATAACCTAGCTTTTATGAAAGTACCTTTTTCTTTTACCGCGGAGGGAAATATCGATGCTGAGAAGCTGAAAATTACCAATGTCGAAGTACCGACGAAGGCTATGGATGCCGCCAACAAGCAGTACGTTGATAAGAAAATAGCAAACGGACTTCAGCAAATACATAGTGATTTTCAAATAGCTTTCAGCAACTACACTGGTGAAGTTCAGCAAACCTTATCTGTGTTTAAGCAAAACGAAAAGGTTAGCGAGGAACGTGGAGCTCAAAACTTTGCTGCAATGAATACTCGCATATTGAAAACCGAACAAGCTATGGAAACCCAACTACAAAATATATCGCTTCTCATTTCTAAATTCAATACATTAGAAGCTCAGTTGGAATCTGCTCGGAAAGAATACAAGGAAACCATCACAAAATTTGAAGCCTCGTTTAATGACAACCGTATATCACAGGAAAAACGTATAAACGATCTGGAACTTTCTATGAAACAAGCTCCTAAAGGTGTTGATGCAGCAGAAGTATTAAATATTGTTCGAAAGGATAAGGCTAAAGATCTTTCTGATCTAACTGAACTTAGAGACAAGATGACAAAAGTAGTGCCTGAGCTATACCGAGACATGCAAAAACTACATAATGATATTGCAAATCAAATCTTGGACCAAAATCAAAAACTTGAAGCAATCGCAGACAGTATTGCTGCAATTAAAAAGCATCATTAGGATCAATAAAAACATGCCTTTGTCTATTTTTAAGCAGTATACAAGATGGCTCCTATAGCGAAACATTCCAAAGAAAAAGTTCAAGTTGTTAAGGAACTGCATAGACCTGTGAGACGAAAGTTTCCTCGCCGACGTGTAATAATTAAAGGTTTCGATGACTCCTGGCAGTCGGACCTCGCACAAATGGATCTCTATGCAAAATCCAATCGTAATTTCAAGTTCTTCCTCGTGGTGATTGATTGCTTTTCAAAGTACGTGTGGACGAGACCGCTCAAAACGAAATCCGGTGAAGAGGTAACTCGTGCCTTTGAGAGTATTCTCAAGGAAGGACGGCACCCGAAAAATCTACAAACCGACCAGGGTAAGGAATACTACAATAGTTGCTTTCAGAAACTAATGAAGTCATACGGAATCAATCATTATAGTACATTTAGTGGACTGAAAGCCGTAATAGCTGAACGAGTAATTAGAACGCTGAAAGAACGGCTCTACAAGTACTTTAGTTTGAACGGCACCTACAAATGGATAGATATTCTACAGGAAATCGTTAAGGACTACAACCATCAAAAACATTCCAAGACAAAGATGAGACCTGTGGACATTAATAGGAAAAACGCTCGAGATATTAAAGTATACAATAACCTGAAAATTGCTGGGCCAAGAAAACTGAAAGTCGGAGATGTTGTGCGAATAAGTAAAACCAAGCACGTTTTTGATAAAGGTTACCTTCCCAGCTGGAGTACGGAATTGTTTAAAATTACGCAGGTTAAAATAACTAATCCAGTTACGTATAGTTTGGAAGATATGTCTGGTACACCGATTCAAGGGAGCTTTTACGAAGAAGAATTGCAAAAGGCTGTCTATCCTGATGTGTATCTCGTTGAGAAAATTTTGCAACGAAAAGGCAACAAGGTTAAAGTTCGGTGGCTTGGGTTTGATTCGAGCCACGACAGTTGGATTGGCACTGAAAACAGACTATAGCACCAAGGTCAATCATAAATTGATAATAAATTATCATAAATATAGACATGTGCTTGCATTGCAAAATGAAGACTCAGGGTGAAAACATCACTGTAAAGTATTCGAAAAGTTTAAGTCAACATATCACCAAACTTAAACGATTACAGAAAGATATCAAATTTTATTGTGAAAAACAACAAGTGATGCAATATTTAAAAGCCTTACATATATGATGATGGTGATGGGGAACAGAGCAGCTCTTAGCAACAAGAGATCTACTTTCCCATCTTGGCGTAGGAACACATAATTGAAATCAACCGCAATCAGGTACAACTATAAAATTGTGAAAATTCCCTACATATATTCCCAGTCCCAGTTTACCTCTCGAGTGATTTGTGAAAATGAGTAGTATCAGCAGTTTTGAAACCATGGATAGTGGTTATAGTAGTGATTCCACTATCAGTTACAGTGCGGACTTGGATAGAGTGTTACAAATGTATGATGAAGCTGCGAAAAAGGAAGACTATTACTTGCTGCATTCGAGATTTCCATTACTGAATTCAGAGTATGATGTTCAATGTGCACTCAGTCCTGCAAGATCCTATTCTCCAGTGGTTATCTTGCAAAAAACACCTGTAGCCGCTGGAACACCAACGAAAATTGTAATGACTATGTACGAGTGGGAGGATGTCATCATTGAGCTCAAGCTCCTGAAAACAAACTTTTTTGAAAATGCCACACCTCCAGAGTTTGCTGCCCCAGTGACCTGCGGAGATTGTCTCCATCTATCCCAGATCCAGTATGAAGACGTCAAACAAGTGTTGGTGATGAAAAACATTTGCGCGCTCTATTTGGATTATAGTGATGTGATTGAACTCTTAGCTATTAACCCTATTATCTCAAGTAAAATAATTTATTTGGAGCGCTTAAATTACTGTACTTTTTATTATAAAATAATAGATGAAATATGTTTATGGTCAAATTTACTAAATCGTTTGCCGATTGAAAAATTGTTAAAACCATTTTGTTTAGATGACAGGTCTCCATTATGTATTGCATTAAAAGAACATATTTATTATTATAAAAACATTATTTTAAGAGATATTGACATTAGAAAAATTGAATAAATGCTTATAAATTAAAAACATTGTTGTTTATTTCATCAGTTCTACACCATGGAGTGTCGAGAATACTTCCAAATATACGAAAATCGATTACGTACCTTTGAAAACTGGCCTTCCGACTTCCCTGCTGAAAAGTTAGCAAGAGCAGGGTTTATATACCGACAAGATGCAATAGAATCCGATGGCAGCTTAAATGATGCTGTTGAATGTCCATTTTGTGATACACGTGGTTTCAACTGGGAAGATGGTGATGACCCTGTTGCCGATCATCTGGACTGGAATCCATATTGTCGCTTTTTTGATTTTGATGACACTTACCACATCACCAGACCTATCAGACATAAAAGCAAAGTGACATTTGAGAGCAGACTTGAGACGTTCAAAGACTGGCCTATTGCCTTGAAGCAGACACCCACTGAGCTTGTCAACGCCGGCTTCTTTTACACGGGCTACGGTGACAGGATCACTTGTCATTGCTGTGGCTTAGAGCTCAAGAATCTCTTACCTTGTGATGATATTACAGAGCTTCACAAAAAGGGATCAGCTAAATGTTTATTGCTTAGAGACTGCCCACCAAATCCCCACACTGACTCTAATCATAATACTTGTAAAATTTGCTTAACTAATGAAATGACAATTGTTTTTATGCCATGCAGACACTTTGCTAGTTGCTTTGATTGTTCTCTGAAAATAGATCATTGCTGCATATGTAGACGTAAAATTGCAGGTTATTTAAAAATATATGTATGCTAAAAATAAAAGACAAAGTTACCAATATGCTGTTTTATTTAAAATAAATAAACATAGACTACTAACATAACTACATCAAATATTACTTATACATATATCTTGAAAGTAAAAATTAATTTAGAGGCTGTAGTGGCCCCAGGGTAAAGTATCATATGAGTCTTTTAACAGATAGCGCTTGTCATCAAAAGGACTGAGGGCAATTTTTGTCTGCTCTACACTAAATATGTTATGAGCATATGATCTAATACAGCGTTGGGAAGCAATAGTTTGCTGGTTTTCTTGCAAACAATAGAGGTAATCATCAAACGTAATACTATTTTTAACTACATTGTATTTTACGCCTTTTGACTTTTTGATGCATTTTCCTCCTAGGATTAGGTAGGTGTACATTTTCGAACGGAGGCCTACAAAATGTGAAATAATGTAGCCCTTAGCCTCATCCTTCATTAAACCAAGCACCTTTTTATTAACTAGTGGGATGTTGTAGATATTATCGGGGGGATAGTCTGATGTGTCGAAACGATGGAGATTGGGTTTGACGAGCTCTTCATATATATCATCAGAAATTATCTCAAGCAAAAATGAATCAGTATCGATGTATAGAAGTTTGACTAGATGACGAGGGTACTTTTTATAAATGAAATCATAGAGGAAGTCATACATTAGGATTTTTGAAAGTTCCAGAATTGCGCACCCGATATACAGAGGTTTATTGAAGAGCAAATCAGTTTTGTTTAACTCAATTGCCATCAACTCATCATCGAATATGGTGCGACTGTGAAATGCTGGGGAAGCAATAAGATTTTTAGCACCGTATCGACCTTCCCAATGGTTGACTAGTTTAACGATACGATGCTTTCGGATATTCTCCATAGTTTTACCGAAGACTGCGTTATTCATCAATTTGAACAAATTCTTCTCAAAATCATTAGTCGCCTGAGCTCTTAGGGAAGTATTTAGATCGATATAGGACTTGAGCCACGGAGACTGTTTGAATTTCAACACCCGGTGAATGTGTTTGAGAATGATGCCATTCTCAAGAGCTTGTTTCAGATTTCTATAGTGAATAATATATTTTTCCTTGTCATGCAAGGTAGTCATGAGTTTGGGAAGTTTAGAGCCGGGAGGCGTGCGGCGCTCCGGACAGAAGGGAAGGTCTTTATGATGATCATGCAAATGCTTGGGATACTCCAGATCAACTTCCAAAAAATAACCAATGTCTGAATCATCGGGAATTTGAGTGACATCGATGTTGGTATCAGCAGACCATTGGAATCCCCCGTAGGGTAAGGGTTGACTTTGACTATATCCATATAAATTATTAGCGTCTACGTGGTAAATGAATTTGGAGGGTTTATTAGGATTATAATTGGGCATATACTTGTTATTCGCCTCGGAAAACCTATTAGAACATTGGGAAATACCTCCACGTATTCCACGTTCAATGAACATCAGCATGTCAACATTTTGAAGAATTTCCAATTGGCAACTTGTGTACTTGAGCATACACTGCCAAGAATATCCAGGTAGAGTGTAACAATGGGCTGGATCTAAGTCATATGTTTGATGGGCCCTATCACGGAAATTTTCAAACACGTCAGTTAGAAGAAGAATGTCCACTTTCATGTACAACTCCATGTAGTTGCGAATGGTTTGGCATTCAAAGGAATCCCATACTCTTTTAGCATGTTCGTAATCAGCTTGAGAAACGTTCTGGTCATTCAATTTATTATAAAAATTCTCTATAGGCGGTAATTGGGTTTCACTTAATTTTTCCAATGAATCAACATAATCATAAGGAAAGATTCCCTTTCGTTTTAGCATCTTTAGTTTCGCTAACGACACATGATTAAAGATTGAAGTTAAATTAACAAATTGATCGGTTTTTAAAGTGGATGCCAGCTCATCCAAAGAAGATCCCAGAAATCTAAATGAGTCGATAAATCTAAATTTTATTTTTGTGTCCTTATCATGTTTAGTAAAGGCAATATACTTCTCTTTATTGATTGGTACAAGAGTTATTTGATCATGCTTGGCGAGATCTCTAATTATAAAGTGGGAGTCGTATCCACTTAGGTTGTGGAACACTACTGGAACTATGAAAGACTCTCGGTACCTGAGGTTACAATAATTATGTGAATAGCCTCTAAATGCACCGGAAAGGTGAGAGTGGTCTCTAACGATTTTATCTTGAGGTAAAAAGGGCTTCTCACAGATATGACATGTGCCAGATGCATCTTTGAGACTAACCTCCACATTGAGAGGTACAACATCGGTTAGTTTGGACTGCACGAACTTTGTCAAGTTTGCCATTTCATTGGTGAACCACTCCATACAGTTAGAGCCCGTGAAGCTCCTATAGTACGAAAAAGAGTCATCATAGGAACATTTGAAATAATAACCAGCACATATGGCTGAATGCTGCTGATATTTATGAGTTTTGGTAGAAGTAGTATCGGAAATTGGTAAAAGTATCGACTCAAAATCTGCATAAACAATAAAAGGAAGCCTTTCCTTGAATGAAAAATTATTAAACTCAACTACCGCCTTCTTAGGAAAAGATATTTTGCAATTATTTACATTTTTACAATATTCAATGTGGCTCTCAAGGCTGCTGGAGTCACTAAAATAATTTAGACAACGATCGCATATTAATTTTTTACTTTTATGCTTGCTAAGTTGATTTGAAACAAGACGTGATAAATTTTTAATTAGGCAGAAATGATATTTTATTTCCACATCGTTTGCTGTTATTTCTACATTTTCGAAATCATTGATTTTAGGAACATATTTATTTTGAATCATTAAGAGATTGACATGTTTGTCTAACTTACATTTAGTGATTCGAGCTGGAACTGTTTGATAATACTCATTATCTTTTGTTTTTATCAATTCTAAGACATATACATTAATAGAAATATTATTAAGTTTCTCAAACTTAGTAATTTGCTGTAAAGTCATAGGAAATGTCAAACCAGTTAGATTTAATACAGTAGATGGCTCGGGGTAAGCTGATATTCTATCAACATTAATGGCTGTAGGGTACAAATGAGCAATAACGCTGTATAAAAAACAAAGATCATCATCATAGTTCTTAATATTGATTACAGCATGTTTTTTAGAAATTGATCCTGGTAATCTTATGAAAGATGAGGCTCCATTTCCAATTTCAAATTTATTTATGTTTATTTCTAAGTTTAGAACTTTATACAAACTCCATCCTGATGCCTTTTCCTGAAATTCCTCTAATTTACGTAAAATTTCATTCCGAATGTGTTCATAGAACCACCCATTCAAATCTGTACCCCTATCTATTATCGCGTTTTTCGTATTAAAATATTTATATTCCATAATTTCCTCCATTCCAGATTTCTTTATGAATTCACCACAAAAGGTTGTATTTACTTTAAGAGTAGGCATTGTTTTCAAAGTATTATTTATGCGCGCCTTAAAAAGGAAAAATGCATCATCTAAAAATTTAAAAATATTGATATGAATGAGATTAATGATTACTCCTGTTCGAACACGTGAGCGAAACGCTGACTCTACATCATACCATTTAACGCGATCACTTCTTTTTGACTTCTCACCAATTCCCCCACCCCTTTTGATGTTAGCATAATTTTTCAAATCATTTCTAAATCTTTTTATATGACTAATTTCAGACTGAAGCTTATTCAAAGTTCCTATATGTAAATCTGATTCACGAATAGCTCTGTTACATAAAATTAATTGTTTTTTACTTAATTTCAGCCAGCTAGATATTTGCTCTGGAGAGCAACGTTTCTTTGAGAAAATTATATTTGATGCTAATCTAAACTTGTTAATAATATCGGTACTAATATTCGCTATAGCCTCTGAATTCATTTTTACTCGTATAACAATATAATAAACTATTACAAACTTGAGAAATATCAATGGAATATTAACAGTAAAAGTATAACTGAAGCATGCAAAATTTAAAATAAAAACTTACAACTAAATTCTTTTATATTCACTCCGCAGAAATTTGAAAAAGCACTCGGGGTTGTAGTTTGCCTCCAAGTTGCTGCAGCCCGATGAATTCGATGTGGAACTTTCCACCGCCAAATTTGTCTAGGTGTGGTTTATATACCTGAGTGACCCGTTTCGGCAGGAAGGTTACGTGGTCCTCTAATTCAAGTAAGATGGTTTCACCGTATCTTGGGTTGACCAGTTTGGCTGCCAGAATTCGATACTTCTGGTTAAGCTGCAAGTCTTGAATTTTTATTGCCGGCTTGTTGTCAATCTCTGCGGAGGAAACTGCATTAAGTTCTTTCAAAAAATCCATTTTCTATAACAAAAATTAAATACTATGAACTTGGTTGCGTCTAAACTCTAATAATTTTTGAAATTGCATATTGGAAGCAAATTACCAAAAATTTAGGAATAGAACATTGAAATTTTTAAGAAAAGCAGACAGAAACTACCTGATTCGAATAACAAAACTACAAATTTATAATGAATCCAAACACTCCTAATAATTTTTGAAAGACACACACAAAATATTAGATGCAAATTAACAAAAGTTGGAACTAGAACATTGAATTGAAAAGCGGGCAGAAAATATTCAATTCGAAAAACATACTCTATTAATTTCAAATATTTTGAAGGGCAGTCACAAAATACTAAAAGCAAATTAACATAAATGAAATTAAGTAAATACTCACATAATGTTTTTTTGAACAACACACACTATCACTAGATACACTTTGCAAGTTGAATTAACAGTTAATTTCACAAAGCACAAACACAATCACTGTAGTTGATATGTGATCTCTTTGATAGTTGAATTAACAATGAAATAAAAATTCGCAATTATTTTATTTATCAGCATCGAACTACGTCATTTGCGTATAACGAAATTTCCGTTAGTTCTAGAAAAACAACTAATTAATGCTTATCATATGGGAACTTCCTGCAAAAGTTTGTTGCTGCAAACAACATGATAACCTAATCAAACCACAGCTTCCTGTAAATTTATTTAGCTCGGTTTCAATTAGCGTAAACAAGATATGACAGTTTCCTTTCACTGCGGTCATCATTTCCGGTTTGTGGTTTTGATATCTAAAATACCTGATATAATGTGAATTTATTATCAGGAAATTTCCGGTTTGTGGTTTTGATATCTAAAATACCAGATATAATGTGAATTTATTATCAGGAATTTTTAAATAATCACGGATTCATGATTTATATTATTTTTCGATTTTATTAACATTACATTTAAATAAATACAGATTTATGATTTGAGAATTTATTATCAGGAATTTTTAAATACATTTATGATTTTATTGGCATGAATTTTTAAATAAATATAGGTTTTTATTCATCTCTCAAGATGTAAAAAATTCCTGGTTCCACCAGGAGTAAACTAAAAGTATCTGGGAGTCCTCCTATTGCTGGGCGCTGAGTTCTACCTCCTCCACGTGTGAACTGAGCCTCTATGAAATCAGTACGACCGCCCATACCTGCACGTTTCATTTGAGGTGGCCCTATATCTATTTCTACCCCATTTGGTAATCGATGGCTAAACAAGCAAGTGTTTCCAAACGGACATTTGGGTTTGCTTTTTCGGAAATACCTACATCGTATTTTCTTCATTTTTTCGTTTTTCTCAGCTATATAACGATCTTTTTCCGCTTTCTGGTAATAAACCTCAGATTGATAGACATAAGGAGACACAATACGGCATTCTGGACAGCCTCTGCGAATATTCAATTCAAAGTCTTTATTTTGATGCCATCTTTTTACGCATGGGAAGCAGAAACAATGGTTACAATTTGGCAATAGCCCAAAATTATTAGTTATCTCTTCCAAACATATTCCACACCTTTTATTCATAGTGAATTGAATAAGACTGCACCTATAGCCACAAAAATCTAATATTTGTAGTGTTTGCTGTCGTCACACACTCACGACAATAAGTTAAAAGAATTTATTTCTTTTATTCAGTCTTGAGTTGAAGCTGTAACAATCCAGTCATGAATTTGGAAAGTTTACTTGATGACCAAGTAAGATTTAATATGAGTGCAGTGTCAACGAGAACTATACAACCGAAAGATTTAACTGGAAAGCTAAATCCCAAAAATGGATGTTACGTGGTACCAGACGTTTTAACAACTGTGATTACCTACAACGGACGCACTTGCATATATGCGGCAGTACCAGAAATTTTAACAATTAATATTACCGATACCGAGACCACTCTCAAAATTGGTGAAACAATTATACATTTAACGGTGGAGAGTTACACGGTGCTTAAAAAATACTTGGAATTTGCATATGGTTTCCATAACGATCCTTCACATGGAAAGGATGAACCTGACACTGTATGGGATGATTGCCAGCTTTGTTCTGATGGTATTTCTTTGGATTTGACTATTTGGTTGGATGATGGCGGCCTTACTATATATTGTACAAAAACAAAACAAAATATAGCTTTAATTATTAAGGATGCTCTGAAAATTCATAATATACTATATGCTAATAAAGATATTTAAACAGTTGTCTAGTTTTAATATATCCATTATTTTCACCTTAATTAAATTTCAGACGCTTGAAACAAATTTTTCCAAGTCTCAAAATTATTACGCTCGGCCTTGAATCATCCGACAAAATCAGAGACTCGAAGGAGTTGCCGTTCTTGCGCAGGTAGGCGCTCGCTTAGGAAAACTATAGACTCGAAGGAGTGGACGTTCTTGCGCCTGCAGGCGTTCAATGCCTTGAATCATCCGACAAAATCAGAGTCTCGAAGGAGTTGCCGTTCTTGCGCAGGTAGGCGGTCGCTTACGATAACTATAGACTCGAAGGAGTGGACGTTCTCGCGCATGCAGGCTTAAGCAAAAGATTTTAAATTTTTTTACAGACAACAAAATACCAAGATTTTAAATTTTTTTACAGACAACAAAATATCATATCCCCCCATCCAGCCCCCAAATATCTAACCGAACAACGCCCAAAAACCCGCGCCCACCCAACGGGCATGTACTATACCTTTTCAAATAAACATTTCTCGATTAACCGCATTAGCGCAGCTCGGTGGACACCTGACTTTGTAATCAGGCAAGCCGCGTTCGATACCCGGCCAAGTATTTAGCTTTTTTTCTTTGTAACCACCACAACCATCAACAGATGGCGTGCACTCTGCAACCCACGCAACCCACAATACAATTGCTTTCATTTATTAACAACAGATGGCACGCACCTCTGCGACACACCCAAATGTCTTTCGCGCACCCCTACGACCACCCCCAATGTCTTCTTCTTCTTCCCAATGTCTTCTTCTTATCCAAACAACAACTACCAACAGCTCGGCAGCAGCTCCCGGCGAGAACTCGATGACTGGTTACCTTTATGCCCACTTCCGCTCCAGAAACCGCTTTGTTTAACTACTTGTATTTCTATATTTGTTGTTCATTTAGATGTTCACTCTTCACAATGGTTTCTAAAAAATTCTAATGAATTTCTGTTGAATTTCTATAAAATTTTTATTGAATTTCTGTCCAATTTTTATTGAATTTTTATTAAATTTCTATTGAATTTCCACTGAAATTTTATTGAATTAATATTGGAGTTCTATTGAATTTTTATTGAATATCTGTTGAGTTTCTATTCAATTTTTACTAAATTTCTAGTGAATTTCTATTGAATATTTCTTGAATTTCTGTTGAATTTTTATTGAGTTTCTGTTGAATTTCTATTAAATGTGTATTAAATTTCTATTGAATTTCTATAAAATTTCTATTGAATTGTTATTGAGTTTCTCTTGAATTTTTATTGAATTTCTTTTGAATTTATTTATATTTATTTATTTCTGTCAATTTTCTATTGTATTCCTATTATATTTCTATATTTGTTGTTCATTTAGATTTATATGTTCACTCCTCAGAATGGTTTCTGAAAAATACAGTAAGTTAAGTACTTGAAAATCAAGGTATTTACAGAATCTACCATTGTATTTCTATTGAATTTCTGTCCAATTCTAATAACCAATGTATATTTACAAGACAAATATCGTTTACAACGACTCAATAATTAAAACGTATATTCATATGTGAAAACAGTGTAAGTTATCATTATTATTTGTCAACTTGATCATTGTTTCACACGAAGTTATGCGACGGAAATAGTCATCACACAACTTTAGGTGAGTTTTGTAACCTTTTGTGTACTCGGTAAAGATATTTCTTTATAAAGTTCGTCTAATCGTACTGGGAGTTGAATCTACTACACTACCATAAATTGAGATTACTTTCGGTATAGCACAAATCAGTTTCTCCTTCAATAACTCTTTCGAATTATGCACAATGGCGTCCGTTTTGTGATTCTTTGTTCAAACATGGGCAGAAGTCCGGAAATCGTCTTTCTACTAGTATTTTTCTGGTTGATCTTATATCATTATTTTGGCAATACCATTTAAACATGTTCTTTGAAATCAACTGTGTACACATCGAGTTCAACAAATAGGAAATCATGTTATTATTTCGATAACCACGATATAAATAAGACCGTGTAGTAAAATATTTCGTGTATCCGTTTATGAGTCTTTTTGCTTCCGGTATTGAGCATAGGCATCCGTCTTTGTACCTCAGCATTTGTTGTTACGAGTTTCTTCCACCTCAGTGTTGTCACTTTTTTGTATCTTCAGACCAACTTAGCAGCCTTGGGACTCTGATCAATAGAAATCTTTTGTAAATACAAAGAATGAATTTTGTCGTCATTAGGTATTGCGATGATACGAGTTATGAGTATGAACATTTCTAAAGTGACATCACTTTTAGATTCTACAAAAGTTTTCTATTGATCCGAGTCAGGCATTCTTCTTCCTCTTTTTCTTCCCCACGGTATCTACCTGATAATTCTACTATTCCAGCGGCCTTCTTTAGTTCTCGTAACATGGCCAGCGTAGTTCTACTTCAGATTCGTAATTGTCTGAATTATGTGACTTTGTTTCTTTGTCTAATCCAATCATTATGATGGTTGTTTCTCAGTGATATACCATCTTTCCATGACCCTTTGTGTTGTTGTTAGTTGTTGCATTATTTGTTTATGTAAAATCACAGTTTTTACCTTTATTTTAAACACTCAACGCCGTTTCAACAACTCTAAGTTGTCATCATCAAGGAGTAAACAAACTGTAAACCAAATTGTTTTGGTTTACTTTATTTTTCTTAAAAATAATATTAATGCGAAAATTATATGATTTATTTGGAGCTGGTATATTTGGTAACAGCTTTAGTTCCTTCGCTGATTACCTGCTTGGCCAGTTCACCGGGCAATAATAGATGAACAGCAGTTTGAATTTCCCTACTTGTAATCGTGGAACCTTTACTGTAGTGTGCCAGTCTAGAAGCTTCAGCAGCAATACGTTCGAAAACGTCTTTGAAAAAACCATTCGTGATGCCCATGGCCTTGATGGAAAGACCGGTATCGGGATATACGTGTTTCAATACTTTGTAAACATAAATGGCATAGCTTTCCTTCCTCCTGCCCTTCTTCTTTTTGTCAGCCTTTGAAATGTTCCTTTGAGCTTTTCCGGCTTGCTCTGCAGCTTTACCGCTTGTCTTGAGTGGCATGTCGAAACGAAAGTGTCCTTGATGATGACAACTTAAACTTGCTGAAACGGCGTTGGGTGTTTAAAATATAGGTTTGGTGTTAGGGTGCAAAACAGTATTTTTACATTTGTGACACACCAAAGGTTCCACAGCATTTCCATTAGCGTTATTTGTTGTGTGAGTCTCCATGTTTGTAATACTCCATATGTAATGTTCTTTACTATGATATAGCTTCCTATTTTTGTTTAATGTTCTTCCAAGTCTTTTATTATCATTGGTCGCGTTTCTGTTCTGGTTGTTTTGTAACGGTCGCTAGTATATCGTCTTTCTTGGTCTTCTTTTGTCTATTTTCTTCTTTGTTTCTTGTGATCTTGCTCTCATTTTTTGTTTCTACTCTTAGCAGTTCCTTTGTAGGTATCATTATTTTATTAGAATCGAAGAAATCTTCCATATTTTTGTACATTTACTTCATATGTTTTTCTTTTGTTGTTCTGGATTTGGTAAATCTTTAGTCTTCTTTGTTTTTCTGTATTTGTTTCTATTATTCACTATATTTTTCTTTGCTCTTGTCATCTTGTGATCACTACCTGAATGACATGTGTTTAGAACTGTTACATCTCTCTTTTGATGAATTAATAGAAACTAATAATTCTAATTAGTAATAAACAACAAGGACATATAAATTTATGAAATAAATTCTTAGTACTAATTGTTCACGTTTCTACAATATTTAGTATTTTCAAGTTTTTTACTAACCAGATGGAAATTCCATCGTATCGACCGTAGGATGTTGTACTTGAAAAAGATTTGATACTAAATTCCTGTGTGTTAGCTCCACACCTTTTGGTAAACCAGTGGTCCCACTTGAATATGGTAGAAAGGTAAGATCATTATTTCCTCCCACATCCGGTTCTGGAATGTCAACTTTGTTGTTTATAAATTCATGGAAGTTTATTGTACCCTCGGGGAGGCTGTCGGTTTCCTAAAACACTTTAATTGTTGTAATAATTGAATTAAGAAAATACATGTCTACTTACTTTTTCTTTTATAGCTATTATAGGAATTTTTCTCTTAAGTTTTTCAAAAGATTCTTGTACATTACGGCAAAGAGAAGTCTGAGCTATGATGGCTTTAGCATCTGAGTCGGAAAGTTGCCTCGCAATTTCATCTGGAAAGTCGGAAAATGTAAATGGTTATTCCAGATAATGCTAACCTGGAAATCACAACACCCAGGCAAAACTAATTTATTTCAATAATATCGAATTAATTTTTATTGTTATAAAATAATGACTAGTTTTATTATATCCATTTGATTTTCCGCCCAGTGACAAGAAAGAGGAAAAACCGAAAGCTTTGGAGTTTGTTATAACAGCAGTAGACTTCCTGGATTCATTTATTTCGGTACAGGTCATTTGTTAATTGTTCATTCATATGTTTATTTAGCCTATATTAAGAAGAAATGCAAAGGACTCCGCACAAATCTTATGGGTTTGGGTTTCCGGTCAAATTGGCTGTAATTTTGGTATGTTTACTTCATGACGTTCTAATCAAAAGTTACCATAGGCGCAAAGTCTCAAAATGGAGAGTTTTTGAGATATCAGGGTCATAATGAACAAAAATAGACAATTTTCGGACTATCCAAGATCTAAGTTAATCTTATTAACTTCATGAACTACTTGCCAAAAATAATTAAGTCATAGTCCATAACCTTTGATCATGACCTTGTAAGTAACCTTCAAGCTCCTTTCAAGGTCAAACTATTTACAAGATTGTGTAATTTTTAATAGCAATAGGAAAGGGGGCTATCGAAAAGCTATTCAGCTTTTACGTGGATAAATTAGAATGAAAGCTCGTACGCCTTGAAATTGGTGAGGGACAACTGTCGACAGAGGGCGCAAATACGGATTTGGATCAACAACGGACTTCAACGTTAACGTTTGATTTCTGGATCACGAGTTTCACATCGTCTGATTCCTAAGTTAATATTTCGTTAAGAATTTTGTGACTCTTTCCTATTGTTATAAAAAATTATGGAATCTTATCTTCAAAATCAGATTGACCTTGGAATGACCCTGCTACTAGCAAGGTCATGTTTAAAGGTTCCATGCCATAACCTAACCTATAATTACCCATAATTGTTAGGGAGTTGTTCATACTTTTCAAGTTAATATGATTCTTGGATAGTCGGAAAATTGTCTATTTTTGTTCATTATGACCTCAAAAACTGTTCATTTTTAGACTTTGTGCCTTTGATGACTTTTGATCAGAACATCATGAGGTACTACTATCAAAATTGACCGGGACCCAAACCCAGAATATTTGTGCGGGGTGCATTCTAACAGCTCTAACAGAGTTTGGTATAAGGTGAATAGTGGGCCTGAGCCTAAGAGAAGGCGGTTTTTCATTCAGGTAAATTGAGACAAGAACGAATAGTTGTCTCAATATTATGGAACGTTGTTGTGAGTTATGGTCTCAGGAACACTAACCGCGAAGAACAACGGGTATAGGATATCATACGAGGACAACAGACGGTGAAGATCGACGTGTTAAAATTTTGACTTTACAGGACCAATAACGAACGTAGAAGGTTAATAGGAATGCTAAACATTTATCGGCGTAGAGCTTCGACGTAACTGAATACATTGGGATCAGTAATAGGATACGAAACCAGGTTCTGGTCTGCACGAAGGACGACAAGGCAACATTTTACAGGCGTAGCTGATTCAAGCACCCGTATACCAAAAATGTCCGTTAGATGACGCTGTGATGTCCGAAGCCGCTTCCTTTACTAACAAAAACATGGCGACTGTTGGACATGATGTTCTATTATTTAAAATATTCAGAAATAATTGTTGGCGCCATCATGCGGGCATTTTTGTTATTAGTGATCTTGAATCGGCAAATCCTAACTACTCATGTGTGTCATACAATGGGACTTATGGTGTGGCGGCTGTAAGTTATATAGTAAATCACAAATGGTCTTTATCAGAGGAACATGAGTCTCCCAGACCACATGGTTGTCCGGTATGCGTAACTCTTAGGTTAGGATAACAGCAATTACATAGAACGGCTCCAGATTCGGAACCTCTTTGAGCTAATTTCCCCGAAAATCCTAGATGTCGGTCTTTACATATCGCGTCTTCAAACAATAAATCATTATAATAAACTAATGATTAGTGGGTGCTGTGATTTCTATATCATTTAATATACTCGGTGGCAGAAGTCTAAAATCTTGCTAATATTTCACAACCTGCTGATCTTTTTTTTCCCAAAAATTGGCAAATCATTGCAGTGAAAAATGGTGTAGCTTGTAAGGGTAAAGATGTTACCGTAACTATACAGGGCGAGTCAGAAAAATGCGATTTGTTTTATTATAAATGTGTATTTTGGGAGATTTTGAAGGATCGTCGAATTTCATATTTAAACGTATACAATGAGTTCTTACCTGGAGTGTAAAGAGGATTCAGTGTTGTAATGATTAATCCACTCTTCAAAATTCCAAAAGTTGATAGTACATAGTCAGGAGAGTTTTTTGAGATTAATGCTACTTTATCACCTTTTTGTAATTTCAGTATTTTTCTTAACGACTTCGATAAGTTGTGTATTTTGTCGGTTAATTGTCGGTAAGTATATTGTTTCCCTGTTTCTCCACAAACCTGTAAGCACAAACAGATAATTTAATAGTTGTTTTTCGGTTGCATACTAGGTACAAAGATCATTCAAACTAAAAAACTCTTATAAAATAATATAATATTAAATCCGGACGTCTGACATTCTGTCACAGCATATTTTCTCTGAAATTTCTGGACGGAAAAGATTGAAATTTGATATCAGTGCATAGTTTGGCCAGTGAAGAAATTCAGATCTTGAAGGAGAAAATTTGCAAACACTAACCTTATCACCGAAATTTTACAGGAAAAAATAAAGCAATATAAATTTATTTATTTTTTCAAACGCAGCATATAAATGAAGAGGCTCGTTATAGAAGTTCAAATATTTTTCTTCATTTTTAAAATAATATATTTAAAAAATATTAATATAAAATACAAAAATTCGACCCATCCTCCCTCCCCCACTTCATCTCTGAAATTATAAGACATAATAATTTTAGGATAATTTAAAAATATAGGGCCTCTCCTGTCTACAGAAAAAACAAAGCAAAAAAGGTAAAATATGATGTATTTTTTCATCTTTTTAACTTAATTCATTTAAAAATTTTTAACAGACCGTGTTGAAGGGGCTGTGCGGTGATAGATTGGGGGTTGGTGGGCGTGCTGGTTTGTTTAATCTGGAAATTACGGAGGTCGATGCTGTAGGAAGACGGGAGCTGTCTTCGCGTCGGTTTAGACAGAGGGGTCGTTTCTCTATTTCTATAGCTTCGCGAATAGTTGATGTCCTAAGGGAATTGAGAGATATGATAGTCCTACTGTCCTCGAAGTTGATAGAGTGCCCTGTTAGGATATGATGAGCTGAAGTCGGATCTTTTTTGCCAATTAACCGAGAATGTTCATATACTCGGTGGTGTATTCGAGGGTTATTGAGAATGACTCATTATGCGGGCAATGTGGTTCGGATGATAAGCGTTTTGTCGAAGGATTTGTTGAAGATTATTAAGTTTATTTTGTCTATTGTCAATATCTTTTAACCGAATAGCTCTAAGAGCCAAAGATTTCATTACAGAATTCAATTGGGCAGGGTGATGGTGTGATTGGGCATTTAAGTATCGATTGGTATGGGTTGGTTTCCTATAGACGGAATGTGAGAATCTGTCATTGTTGGTTTTTCTTATGAGGACATCAAGAATCGGGAGAGAAGAATTGGATTCGATTTCCATTGAGTTGTTGTCGAAGAAGTCTAATATATTCATATTTTTAAATTAATTTAATAAAATGATATTAACCAAAATGTACAAAAATCAATCCATTGTATATCTATCTCCGAAACTAGTTAGCCTAGTATTTATTTTGAGGTGCAAATTAAAACATTTAATGAAAGGGATGAAAATGCTTATAATAGGGAATACAAATATATTCTTCTCAAATTTTATAAATAATTTGTTTAAATGATATACAGAACTCGACAAATCCACCCCTATATTACGCAAAGTACTTACCTCAAAATTTTGAAAAAAATATGAGAATATAGGGCCTCACTCAAAATTAACATGGAAAAAGCGAAAATCCTGATATTTATTTTGAGCGACAAATTATAAAGTTTGGAAAATATTAAATATTAAATATTAAAAATATTTTTTCAAGCATATCATGTATTATAGAAAATAAAAGGTCTCGTTGTGACAAATATAAGATTTTTTTTATAAATAATTATTTCGAAGTATAGTAAGAAAAGTATACAAAATTCGACCTACTTTACCTCCGAAACTACTGCGCCTAAACTATAAAATTTATAAGAAATGTTAAGCGAAAGTTTCAATATTTGCTTTAGGAGGAAGATTATAAAATTAAATGCAAAATAAAACTATTATTTTTTTCAAGTACGGCCGTAATGTATCAGTTGAACTAGATGATCATAAAAAATATTTTTTGTAATAGCTCTAATATTTTATTATTTTAAATTTAACTCATTCTCCCTTTTATCTCTCATACTGACTAATTTCATCATGTTAATCACTTCTATTTAAAATTACTATTATATTTAATTTGTTGACAGGTAAAATTTTTATGGAATTGCCATTTTTGTAATTTTTAATTCAAAGTACCTAATTCATTCTTAGAAAGGTGATTTTTATAATTATGTTTTTCATTTAAATTTTTGCCATTATTCTATATTACTTTTATGTTTTTTTTGGGCAATAACACCACAATAGAAATAAAACGACGTATATTGCAGGAATACCAAACGTTTCAAAGTCTATTCATTTTGCAATCTACATCAATAAATATAAAGCCATTGACAACGAAGTCAGAATAGACTTTGAAACGTTTGGTATTCCTGCAATATACGTCGTTTTATTTCTATTGTGGTGTTATTGCCCAAAAAAACATAAAAGTAATCAAGAATATGCCACAAACAACGTTTAGAAGACAATTATTCTATATTGTTGAGCATCACTACAATTTAATTTATTTGCGCTTTACTCTATGCACTAATGATATCAATTTGCGGAACCTTTTTTGGAGAAACTGCAAAATTAAGTCTCCTTTTGTAACAATAAGTGTTTAGCATTTTATGGGAGAGATAACAATTTTTGTTACAGTAAAATGTTCATCATTTATGTTATTTTTTATTTTTCTTTTCAAAATTAATTTATAATATTGGTTCATTCATTAAAGAAAATATAATAAAAATTAATTATTTATGTCCATACTGTCAAAGCCAAGACGCCAAACAACTGATAGTGCCGCCTATTTGATCTATGGTGCCACCGCCACCAGACGGTCAAAACTCAAAACATTGAGTAATTATACTTATATGAAGGGAGCGATCGTTAGATATATTCTTAGAGTATGTACTTCTGGAAGTGGCATGCAAGCATTGTTATTGTTTCGTGGTTAAATACTCAATGTAGTAGATGAGTATTGATTTTTTGGATGCGCTGCAGTAACTTTCATATTAAATATTCTGTTTGTACTGTGAGTTTAATTATTTGATTTATATATTATTATCATCACAACCTTCCCGAAGGTGTTGTGATGATAATAATATATTACTAATATTGAGTGACAATAGAGAATGTGTTAAATATTTAAGTTCTCCTAGGGTTGTTGGTCCTCTCTTTTTTTAATATTCCTGAACTTGATTGAAACCACAAAAGACGAAAACTTTACGGTTGCAAAGAAGAATCTTCTAATTATTATATCGAATATTTTGCCAGGAGTGGTTCCAGCCAAAAATTTGAGAGGTCATTCATTTGTCAAAAATATTTCATTACATTTTTATTTGCTTTTTATTTCAATAGATTTGTCAGTATATGTGAACAATTTTGGTCATTACAACTACTTCTTCGATTTCTCCACAACTCTATTTCTTATAATAATATACTTTTTACAATTTGATGAAATAGGGTCGAATTTCGACCACTGGGCGACCACTAGTTATTCAAAAACGGCTTGGGCAATTCTGAAGATTTAAACTGCATTGTATTAAGGAATATTACGGAAAGGTGCCATACAGTTTTGTATAACGTGAGATTTACGGGTTTCCAGAAAATCAGAAAAGACAGTAATTAAGGGACTACACTTCAGTGCAATTCAATGAATTTGTTTTCTTAAAACGGCTCAATTTGAATATTTTAAATTGCATTGTACTAAGATATGTTCTAGCTTGATTCGGAATATTTTTCTATAACGTAAAACATACCGTTTCTCTGAAAATCGGAAAAATATGTGCAAACATTAATGTAGATGTCAAAGTTTGGCCAAATATCTAGGTTAATTGTCAAGACATGTCATAAAAGTATCATTCAGGGTGTTTGTAAAGGTTTTCATTTTGATTCATTCGAAGTCAGTTTTTTTTTCGAATGGCAGAAAATATTCAAAAGTTTTTTAGAAGTTTGATGAACATTTGCTTACGTCTTTAACTATTTTTTGAACGAGTCCTTTGAAGAGTCCTGCATTCCTTTTGCATAGAAAAACTCAATAGTTGTCCTTGTCTTTATAAACGGGGACAACTACCTGCCCAGTAATTATAGTTAAGTTAGTTTGCCTTACATATGCTTAGAATAAAAAAGAGCGGCAGTCATTTGAGACTGAACCATGGAAGCGAAAGCTTCTTACGAAATATTCTTACCTCCCCTCGTTATCTCACTGTCTCTATTTTTCTTTCTTTGTGTCATTCTTAGTAATAGATATAAATATCGGGTGAATTAAAATAATTGTCACTATTTTGTTATGATTCAAGTATTATTCTTAATTTAAATATTAAAATTAGTTTTATTGATTTGATGTGAATTGAAAACAGTACATAAAATGAATAAATAGTGACATAATATTTAAAAAAAAATGTTCTCGGTTTCGATCCTGAGAACTTTGGATTCGCCGTGTGCTTTGACCACTTGTCTGTAATTGAACTATGTTCTTTAGAGGATATAAAAATTCCGGATTTATCAGTCCTTCTATTGAGATGTAAACAAAGGACATGTTTTGCTTAATTTGTATCCTTCTACGAGTCTATATTCGTTTATAATATGAAAATTTAATGCCAAGAAGCCTTTTTGTGTGTGTTGTATTTTTTTTAATTTCTGACATATGTCAACTCCAATTTTATATATCACAATGAGAGAATTTGATTGTTTATTAGAACGAAAAGCAAATTTTGTGCAGGTATTCTATATTATTCGGATGTTATATTGGTTTATTTCCTATTTATTATTGGTTTTCTATAAAAGAAGAGACTCCTAATAGATAGCCTGGTCTCTTTTTTTACATAGAGACTGAATTGGAAAGGTATTTCCAGAGTGAAGCATTGTGTGGTGTCGGTCGGTTGGTCGGTCGTGTCGTATCGAAACAAATGGAATTTAAAGTTAGCCTTTCATATGTGTAAGTGTGGGTCTCCGTTAAGAAGCTTTCGCTTCAAAAAACATCGGACATACCTGTTGTATGTTGTGTTAAAGCTTTGAAATGTCAGTTTTCATTTCGTTTTTAAAACATTAATAACTGATTTCAATTCATGGCATTAATTCTTTACCAATATAAGTTTTTTTCGTGATCAATTTCTTTACTTGATGTCCACAATGTTCCCCTTTTGCAAAAATGTTTTTTTAACAATTTGAAAACAATAATAATTATCAACTCTTAAGACACAATGCACATAGTTTATGTTTAGTCGTATAAAAGAAACTTTCAACTCCCACAACTTACTGTAGCTACTATTTTTTTTTCTGTAGTTGAAAATCACAAAAACTCTTAAATTTAAAAATTTAAAATAAACCAGCATTTCTCAACCTTTTGGCCCCCGGGTAAATTTTTTTCGGTTACAGAAAAATTGTCTGCGTACTAGAAAAATTTCTCCGCGGACCACCGGTTGAGAATAGCTACTGTAAACAATTCTTAATTGAGTAATAAAAATTTGATAACAGCACTTTTATACACTATTTCTTCTTCAAGAAAAACCTATCAAATACCTGTGTTTTAAATAGTGCTAAGTTCCCTTGTTTTCATTCGTTCAAGTTCGTCAGTTTTCGGGGACTTATAGAAAACTTCGACCAAAGCTTCGGCTGATTTTTGGCCGAAGTCGAAGCCAAACATTTGGTGGGACTTAAGTTTTACTAACTATATTCTTAAAATGAGATTTTTATAATTACCCCCTGTAATATTTAAAAAATTGAAATTAAGTTTTTAAACTGACAGGATGTATAACTGTGAATAAAAGGGATATTTCACACTTGTCCACTTGAACTTTATTTATTTAACTATGACGGGCATGTTTTCTCTTATAATCTAAGTACATTATTAAAAGGACATTTACTATATTTGAACTCATTAATATAAATGTTTTATGACCTTGAGTATTGAAGATAACAAGCATATTATTGCTTAAAATTGTATAGATAACGATGTTTATTTCTTGAGAACAAAGTACAACGTTTTGTTTATTGTTATATAATTTGAATATTGTCGTGACGCTATCTTTTTTTTTGATTGTGCTAATCATCTACTATTATAAAAAGTGGTATTTTAAAGACCAGGATGTGAATAATTACATTCAATTGCAGAAATATACTTATACGGTCGATTTGGAAATATTGCAGACCCTTTTTACCTCCTGACCTTATACCAACCAAAACTGTCAATAAAGCTTGGACTTTGTGCCTATTTGAAAATGTCAATGTACGAATTTTAGTTATATTCAAATTAGCGGTCAGATTTTGGTCTAACGCAATTTTTGCCGATTGTCGCTATTGTTGTTAAAATTTTTGAATATTTCGTATTTTCGAAGCGTGGATGTTGGTTTTCTTTTCATTAAAATGTTTTTAACTTTTAAAGTTTAAGTAAGGCGTAACCCTCCTGGTTTGTCCCAAGTCTGTGTTTTGTGTATATCTATTGCACAAATTTATTAGTATTACATTTTGTAACGACAAATATGTTTTTTTTCAAAGATACTAAGACCAACTAGGGTGCACAAATAAAAAATTTAAACCTGAGGCGTCAGTGCCCTTGGAGGGACAGTAGGTTGGCACTTGATAGACAAATTATGACGAGAAATGAAATTTAAAATATATTTTACGATAAAAAAAATGTAGTGCAAACTTTATTAGCAGTAACATTTCGCCCCCCCCTCGGGTTCCTTTAGCTATCTGTGTAAAATGGAAGGAAGCCGCAAAAAAGTGTGTAACTGTGCTACGAGTATTTAATATATGTTACTACGTGAATTTTATAATACACACATACATTCTCCCCGCTGAACTCATTTATGATTTTTTGTAGTTCACCTCCTTTTGTGTGTATTAAAAGAGGTCTGATGTCTTCAGTGAAGGATTGTAATTTCTTTAAATTATCTACTTGCAGCTAAAATTGATTGGTACTCCTGAAAACATGCTAAAAGAAATAATATTAAATAAACCGAGTGTTACATACATTTTTGTACAGATTTCGTGAAAATCTTATAAATTAAGTTTCTTATATTATCTGTCAGTCGAAAGATGAATAGCCAACATAATTAAAATCACAAATTGTAGTAAAAAGGTTAATGACTGAGAAAAGCATAGTACTTAATAATAAATAAATTAAATTTGTAGTTTTTATGACTAATGTTTATTTTATTAATTATCAGTATATTAATTACTTTAAATTTAATATGACTATCATTTTTGTCATAAACTGTCAAATAGATCTGCTTCATTTTCGCCTTTATGTGCTTTAGTTGAAAGATGTACA